>JAOBRG010348742.1:0-13674 GCA_027574985.1 Umimayanthus nakama | reverse complement strand
CCCTCACCACCACCACACACACACACACACCCTCTGCCATATTCGGAATTTTCCCTGTTTTGTATTTCGGTCAACTGTGCCATTCGGATAGTTTATCAATCCTTCTTCCCAACACCTATGTTTCTACAAAAAAGGGTTCATAAAACGTCATTGTAGAACAATTTAGAGAGTAAGAGGGGTTTGCAGCAGCCACCCCTCCCTCCTCTCTAAGAGGGAGAGAAGGTTGGTAATAAAGTAAATATTTGTTGATTTCCAGCTAATCTGACCTTGTGACGTCATCTGCAAAACTGTGTATCGTTAAACCTGCTCTTAAAGCAGTATTTTGGACTAAGAATCAAAGTTAAGGAACTTCTGGAAAAAATCATTTTAGAAGTATTTTAAACACCGAAGGGTAAATCACTAAATGCATAAACTTAATTTGTGCCTTATCTCGCCGATGGGGCTGGAACGACATGATATACGTTCTTGCAGAGGTCTTCGCCCTGATTGGCTAATTCAAGGGACTCAGATCAGCTGGTTAGGCATAGAGTAGACTTTTTGGTTGCCTTATTTTAAAACTTTAACTCGACGAAATTCTTCTATGTTTAGATAATTTGGTATAAATCGTACCTAAATATTAGTAAAAGTTTGGGTAGTTTAGAATTGTTACATGTTTCACTCAATTCACCGGTTGACATGAGTTTCTGTTTTTGTACCAAAACAGACTTTCGTATCAAAACTTAACAGAATTTGCGTATCGTTATATACGCAAACTCTATCAGCATTTGAAATTTCAACTAAAGATTGTCTAACATTTATTATAAAGTTTTCTATATGCATGCAATGTTTCACATTTTTTAATAACGTAATAGCTAATTTAAAAAGCCCTCTGCCTTCCCCTGATAGAAAAGAGTTGTATGTGCACAGTACGCTCACTTGACAAACATAGAACATTTCAGAAACGCCTCATTACCTCACAAAGCGGCCCCCCGTACCCAGTCTCGCAAGGCTTTTCAACCGAGTTGATGCCCCCTAAACACGAGGCTGCGCGGGGGCATGGGTAAGGCTTGGGTCGTTTCCCGTCGTAGTTGATGTAGCGAATGTCGTAGTCTGGGCCGGGTATAAACAGGTTTTTCAGGAATTGCCCGTACAGGAAGCTGCTATTTCCGTCCTCGAATGTCCACCAGTAGCCCTCGTGCAGCAGTGCTGTTTCATTAAAATTGATTCCACGCTGAAATTTTAGATGAAACATTGTTGGCTTAGCAACCTCAAAAATTGTAATTCTAGCGTTCTGGTTGGTTTTCTCAATGTCAATTATCAACTCATTTACAGTAGCACCATATATGGAAACTCATTTTTCAAAAACAGAAGCTGTTTCGTAATTTGGAAGTCAGTTATGCAAAAAAAAAATGATTTGTGACGTCGCAGGTGTTGCGCAATGCCCTTTTATAAAGTCCAAGTGTTTACCCCTGAGACAAAGTTGTAGTGTTTCCTCGTAAATTTGTAATTGAAAACAAGGTGAACAAAACAGAAAAGGATTGAGTGAAGTTAATAACAAACAGTAAGAGGAATAGAAATGAAACAATAAAACTACAGTTTATTAGTTAATGTGGGCTTGGTCATTGAAATTCTTGAAGCAAGCTTTCCAAATACTGTCAACTACATGAAAAGCGAGTGTTTATTTATTGATTTATAACATTCGATTGTTGCTTTGTGAAGTCAGAAATGTTTACAAACGCTTGTGCTTCTAGTCATGTAGTCAGATCAGATCGTCAAGATAACATAATGATGACGTCACAAGCCAATTGTACTACATCAAGTTAATTAGCTGGCGATAACAAACTAGTAAGAATTCGATAACATCTTTCTGTTCATTATCAGTGTCCAATAGCTTTGGAGGTAGGGCCGAAGGCACATTTCTATACCCTGCCCCGGGAGCCTAGATCTCCTACAAAATGTCCAGCCAGCTGATAGAGTTTGTAATATGCCTGTCCTTTTCGTGTACCTAAGAAGTACCGTACCTCTCCTTTCCCGTTGAAGCAATCCCGGAACCGGCCCATCCGGTAGAATCCGTCGATACAGTAACAGCCCCTGAAGTCCGCCCACTGGTCGGTCTTTGTTCCTTTAGCGATGAGAACAGAAGAGAACAATACAAAATTAACAACAAAACTCTACTTCATACATTAGTTTTACGTACTTTCTTTCTTTATTGATTAGTTCGTATGTTTATATTTTATGTTTACTTCTCTCTCTCTTTCTGTCCTATTTTCCCCACTATCTTTCCTTCTAACTTTCCTTCTTTCTTTCATTCTCTCTCTTTCTTTTTTTTATTCTATTTTTGGTTATTTACTCCTTTATTCAATCCTTTTTTAACCTATGTCCTTTTTTCAGTTACACCTCACTTTTATTCATTCATTTTTCGTCTTTCATTTAATCATTTGTTTATTCATTTCTTACTTGTTTCATCATTCAACCATTCATATCTTTCTTTCTTTCTTTCTCTTTTGTTGTTTTTCTTCCTTTTTTAATTTGCTTGTTTCTTTTAGTGAGTTCAGTTAGGTTTTATGCGAAATAGAATCTCCCGTAGCCTTCCGACAGACGGTTATTTTACTTGGCAGTAGGAGATCCACAATTTAGTTTATGCGAAGTGTAAATAGGATCAATTTGGAATTTGGGCATTCCCCCTTATGTTATCTAACCAATCTTTAAATTACCCTTTTCAATCATATCTTCAATGGATGTTATTGTAGCATGTTGTGTTGTATTGCATGGCACGAAATTCGGAAACGTAGACACTGAAGATATATAAACAACTACCGTAAATATAAAGCACACACAGTAACTATCTCTCTCTCACACACACACTGAGACTCTCACCTGCCGGACACACATCGCAGGTCACGAAACTCAATCCAGGAGCATTGTGTAGTTTTACCAGGGTACCGTGGGGACATTCCTCGCATCCAATTCCGCCTTTGATCGGTCCATACTGACCAATTGTATTCTGATAGAATCCGCCTGATTGGCAAGTTCAAACAGTGCTACGATTATTACAAATATACGCCCTTTTTGTGGAGTAAAATTATCTACAAATTCCCCTCTTATTTGCTGTATGATTTACTGTGTTCTTATGTTGTATAACCCGCCTAGTTAGCACGTTTTAATAATACTGCAATTATCAAAAAGTAAACCTATTTCTAGTTACAAATGTTAAAGAATACGGTTTTCATTCAGGGCTGTATCAGGGTGGATTTTTCAAAAGACGACTGTTTGTGGTAATAGGTGCCGTTTTAAGGGGGCCCGGCCGTAACTTTTCAAATATCCAGAAAATCCTTGACATTTTAAACAGCTCCATTTCCAGGGAATTACGTAACGTGTGTGCTAATTAATTTAGACCAGAAACGAAAGTTTAAGTCGTGATTTTTCTCAAAATAGAACATGCTGAAATAGAAAGACCGGAAAAAGCTTTCTAAATCACGCTATAGCACAAATTTTCAACCGCAATGTTTTAACAAAGTAAAACTGTTAAGCTAAAAGGAAAGTTCCTGAAAGTTCCTGTCTTTTAAACGAACGCGCATCAACTAAGGAACAGACAAATCAAAGTTATGACGGTTTGAAGTAAGGCGTTTCTCTGAAAAAATGGGCCTTTTTGTCCAATTTTAGCAGATACTTTTATTAAGAAAGCAGTATGGCATTTTTGAAAAATTTTAACTTATACAAGAAGGTTAAAAACCCTCTCACACCCCACCGTACGTCCTGCATTAATACTTTGAAGCAGCTGAAAGGTTGAACAACACCGTGACCACTCAGCGCGCACGTCGACTGGCTTGCTGTATACTAAATTGTGCTTCAATTAAATTTGTCACGGTTTTCAACAAGGTTTTTGCAAATCGTTTACAGAAAATAAGGCACATGTACTCAGCAAGCTGTGATAACCAAAGGTTACGGTGGACAATTGGCTGACTTTAATTTACATTACTGTTGTTTAGTCGTTGTAAAGGAGAAAGAAGACAAGAAGTAAAGAAATAGTTACAAACAACTTAATTGTAAAGCACGCACAGAAAATCGAAAAGAAGGAAAAAAAGGAAAGTTTATCTGGAATTTTGACATATTGAATGGTTAAATCACTTTTAAGAGCTACTGTATAAGCCATTTCGATAGCGTAAGACTGAAACTGAATTTTAAAATACTAAATAGACCGTTATAATATTTCCAAATCAGTTTTAGTTGAGATCCATAGAATATAGTAAGGTCTTTTCATAAAACTTCTTGGAACGCCAGCAAGCTATCTTTCAGGTTTATCTTAAAAACTGGCTTTTCTTAAATTCTCAGCCGTTCATCAATTGAGTTCCTTACTTTGGCACCTGTACATCCAATGTTAAATTTTCCATAATCGATCATCCAGCAGTTGATAGAACGCTAACTAAACGGCTACAACTGATATTAGTTATTATTTCCCTTTGTGATTTTTATGTTTTCTATTAATACTTAGGGGCGAACCATTTGATCTTTGAGGGGAGGAGGGGGGGCTTTTTTGGTGAGCAGGAATTCTTTTTTCATGTCCCATAGTGTGCAAGAATTTTTTTTGATACAAAATATACTAGCAGAATTTTTTTTTTTTAATTGCAACATTTTTTCCCCTTGGGAATATGATGCAGGATTTTTTTTTTCAAAAAGCCCACCCACCCACCCACCCCCCTCAAAGATCGAATGGTTCGCCCCTTATTACGCTGTATATTGTCCCTCTTTTTGCCTTCTGTTCTTTAACTTTACTGTAAATATTTTTAAAGTTTTAAAAATGAACTATAAACAGCCAACTGTCCAGCCAACTTTTTGCTATAACAGCTAGCAAAATATAAAAACTTCTACGTTTTTACCCTTTCAATAATTGCTATCGAGCAAATCAAAGGCGGCGAGTCTTTTCGCGTTTTCGCTTAAGCAATCTGTTTTTTCTGTGTCTTCGGAATCTAGGAGTTGCCCTCTACTCTGAGAACGAAAGATCCCATTGGATAAAAACATAATACAAATAACCAAATCTTTTATTCCTAAATTGACCATCCGTAAAAAACATACAATAGTGTATTGTTTTAAAAAAAGTGTCAGTTATTGTTAATGCTATTGTTCAATGACCAATGGAATACTCCGTTCTCAGAGTAGAGCCTTACTGGAATCTAGCGGCGATCACTAGGGGTTGGGTAGGAGCATCGGGGTCACTAGGTCTGGGTACGAGAGCGCCAGCTAGGGATGCGCTGGCAGCACTTCAATAACCACGTGATTACTACTAGTTATACTCAATAATCATTGAATGCGGAATCCTAGCGCATACCTGCCGGGCAAGTGACGCACGCATACGTTCCGTTGGGAAACCGCTGAGAGTATGAGCCCATACTACATGGATAGCAAGTCGAGCTGGTGTTACATATGAACCCGTATCTCGATAGGCCGTACGTCAGGTACGTGTCGTTCTTTGTGTCCAGCGGATACACCTTTAGTGTCGGCTGACTGTTAAGGAATTAAAACATTTTCTTTTAACAGAGTAAAAACATCCAGCTCACAAACACGTTCAAATCAATCAAGAAAAGTTTGCGAAGGGAAAACCTTTTCTTAAGTTATTTTAATCGATGTTATATTAATATTGTTGCTAGTTTCATAAATGTTTTATTATTAAGACCTGCGTGGTAAAACAAAATCGTCCTTAAGCATTCCTCGGAAGTCTCACGTCAGCTGTCAACACAACAGTACTTACTCGTATTCACCAGACGCTAAGGGCGTACGTAGCTTTGTGAACTTTAACTCTGTGAAGTATAATTTCCGGCGTTTTTGAACAACATTTTTTTAAACTCAGTGGAAACCTTTTAGCTGGGGGGAAGGCCATACCCCCTCCCCACTGTCCGCCACTGCTCTACCTAATCGCGTGCACTTACATGACAATATTGAGATTTCTGTGTTCTTTAAACGAGTTCACTCGAATCCTGACCAGATTAGTGTCCAACAGATATCTAACAACATAACAACAAAGACGTTTCCGGCTTAATGCCAGACAGAGCAGCTAAGTACCCCTGTATTCGCGAGTATCTATATATGTTTCGCCTCGTGCTCTCCAAACTTCTCGCGTGCACCCATAACTCGACAGAAGCACGCCAAGCGTGGACCATTTCTTAAGTTTAAGGGGTTTTTTACCACACGCAAGATGGGATAGCGTTTCAAATTAAGTGCTAGTGAAAGACGCGAGAAATTGAAACGAGCAAAAACGGCAGCCACGCGAATTGCCATGTGTAGTGTCTTGAAATGTTGGCTTCTGCGCATGACCAAGATATGAGCCCACAGTTTTAACTCTGCACTATGGTTCTAATTTTAGTCTTCTTTGACATTGCCCTGAATACAATGCCACACAGCTCTTAAGCCAAAATTAGCAGGAAGATTCATTGTTTCTATGCCAAGAAAACCCGGGTTGAAGGAGTTAACTTGCTCCGAGACTTTAGTTGTTTGTTGTCGTTCAGCAGATTTCAGATCAAAAGACAAACAAAATGCTGGCTGTATTTTAACCAAGGTGTTTTTATTGATCTGCATTGCATGTTTTGTCTGCTCTGAAATACTGTGTAGAAAACTGCTTTTTCGCTTCTAGAGTTGGATCAGGTTTATAGCTCGACCGGCGCACCCTTTCCACAGTAAAGGTTAATTCCTCCTCACCCTCACTCCCTCGGGATCCGTTAATAAAGTTCTCCAAGGAATCCGTTTCCCTCCAAAGTTAGTTTTAGTGCAAGGGATTTAGTGCCAAGACGAAGCGACCGAAAACTCGGTAAAGAAGATTGTTGATCATAAAATTTTACTGAATATGGTTTAAGTTATCTTTCTTAAGTAGTCGTCTAGCTATTTCCGAAAAACATTTGTTTCTTCCAAAGTCGAAGGCTCTGTTCTAAATCGCTATCATTTTGACCAAAAATAGAGCTTGTACAAAAATTTGTAACTTAATAAACCATAAAGTTCTTTAAACAAGAAAGTGCAAAAAGGCATGACAAGTGATATAACAGAAACTAGTTTCTACTCACATTGTACTCAATTTTGAGTGGCTCCGATAAGCGAGGGCTTGGTCTTTGATATCAGCCATAGGGTTGTTGGAGAGAGTGCTGTGCGAGTCATTAGGGTTGATAGTAGTAATAATAATAGTAATAATAATAGTAATAAGATTAGATTTACCTAAACATCTAATGATAAAGATAAGCGAAACAAGTTTTACACAGCGTTTCGATGACTCCATATCATCATTTTTAAGTGAAAAGAGAATAAAACAATAGTAGTCATAAGAATAATAATAACAACAATAAAAATAATAATAACAATAACAATAATAACAGTAATAATGATAACAACATACAAGTAGTATAAATGATATAGAGAAAAAATGCTAACAGTAGTTAGCGCATAAATGCTCGGTGGCGTTGATATTTCACGCGATATTTTAATGAATTTCTGATGATCTGATTGGCTCCCTACTCAAAGTGTAGATCCTATATACTGCAGGTTGTCCAAACATGGAAACTGACAATTTTATCACGAACATTTTTCCCTTAAAATGGTCGAAACTCGAGTCAGTAGAAAAAATTTGGAGATATTTTTATCCAGTGTATGGTATTTTATAAAACAACTATTCCACTGAGGCTTGTTGAATAGCCGACGCGTGTTGGTGGACTAACTGTTGGTTATCCCTGGATAATGATAGACGCCAACTCTCGGATCATCAATACGACCTCCCCCCCCCCCCCAATACCCAAAACAACACACACCGACAACTGTTGGGATCGGCTCGCTCTCAGGCAGCAAAAACCTGAAGTAGCACCTAGCTAACAGTGGATTCCCTCGAGAGCACATTTTCTGTCTAGTTCCTCGTCAAACGCCAGAAAATTCAGTACCCTCAGAGGTGATTATATTTCGAGTGAAATAATCAGGGAATGAGGTAAACTCGCTTTACGGCGCCTTGGTGAACGAAGTCAAACTTGGAAACTTCACCTCCTCCGCCAGAAACCAAAGTTTTCGCCTTCTCACAAGACCGTCAGCTCGGCAGTCTAAATTTTCTTGAATGTGTTGTGTTTTCATCGAGTTTATATTCGTTAATGCAACGGATCGGCGAGTAGTGGTTTTTAGAATATTCACCTGCATGCTTCAGAGAATAAATCTTAATTCTATAGAGTTTTTTCCCGTAGGAATCATTGACATTGTTGCCTTACAAAAAATAGTAAAATGCACCATCGTTTTCTTCTTTATTCAGTAAAAAATGAATTTTTAAAACCTGGACTAATGAAAAAGTAACTTAAAGCTAGTCGTTATATGCTTGTTTAAAAATCATCTTTGTGTTTTGTCTCCCAGTGTCCCTCCCTCCCTCTTCCCTCTCTCCCGACCCTCCCCTGCCACCCGCTCTCCTCCCTCCCCCACCCCACGCGGTAGCTATTTGAGCTCAACATCCGCCACAGGCTCTTGCAAGTCTTACTGTCTGTTTACATGGAGGTGCGGGACCCTACGTAGGTAGGGTAACCCAGCGAAGTGGGTTAGCCCGCCTTGTCATATAAAGTCTTTTTTTCACGTTTACGTAAAAAGTGGGGTACCCAACCGAGGCGGGTAACATTGTCACCCCGGGTTTTTTAAGATTGCATGTTAAGGTGGGCTAATTTTTGGCCACAGCTAGGCGGGTTGCCTGACCTACCTTGGGTCCCCCACCTGCATGTAAATAGGCCCTTACAGTTCTAAATACAACTACAGAAATCAAAGGCGGTTCAGTTTTTACTGCTCACATAAACTCCAGTGCAGACGCGTGCTGAAAAGTCTTGATTGTAATGTTTGGCACAGAGTTGTTATTGAGCCAGCTGCAAGATGTAAAATATCAAGTATGCTTCTGAAAACGTTAGGAAATGACATCCCTTTAGGCGTAAGGAATGGTGTTTACTTTTCAGGTTTTAATGTAAGATTTCAAAACTTTCGTTGATAATTTAGAAAAGTGCAAACGTCGTCTTACTTAGCTATAATGTCAAAGAAGACAAGGCAAAAAATATGAGTAGTAGTAGCAATAATGGTAATAATTACAATAATAATAATAAAAATAATAAAAATAACAACAACATTAATAATAATGATAATAACAAAAATAACAATAATAATAATTCCGAAACAACCATTAATATTATTTTTGTTATTATAAATATTTTATTATTATTATTATTATTATTATTATTATTATTATTATCATTATCATTATCATTATCATTATCATTATCGTTTTCATTATCATTATCATTATCATTATTATTATTATTATTATTATTATTTTTATTATTATTGTTGTTATTGTTATTGTTATTGTTATAAAAAGAAGAAAAAGAAGAATGACAACAATAATACAAACTAATGGTGTTTTCATTTTCCTATCTTGATTCGGTAAAGAAGAAGATAACAATAAACAGTTTTCACTTCTCCTCGATTTTAACGTCTCACTTACATGTGTCTTAACTTTTGGTTGTTCCGGAATGTGCCATCTCCAATGCCTTTGATGTGATTGTGCTGAGCGAATCTTTAATGCAAAAACGTTGTCAAACTTTCGCAAGAACGCAACGCTTTCGATTCATCGATAGTCCACTGACACCACCTGTGATATCTGGAGGATATTAAACACCAGATCTCGAGAGCGACAGACCAACAGTGCCGGAGCATAGAAATTAACGACGACTTTCAGGTGCATAGAGCAGGTGACCAAGAATCCGATGTAGAACATAAGGGGGAAGGTGCCAATTGAATGACACCCTATTGATTTCTTCAAGATACTTTCAATACTTGTCCATGCGCTTACAATGCTTTTTTATACCTTAACACATTTTTTGACGTTTGTTTGAAGTTTCTATCCTCTTTGATCCTCGACATTTTTTTCAAAGTTAAAGCAAGTTTCCAATTTTTCATGCAATTTTTGCGTTTCAGTTTTATTAACTTTTTTACTGAATACCCTATCTTGCACGGGCTTTTCCAGGCTGGTTCTACCCGGGGGGGGAGGGGGGGGCACAAAGTGCCCGCGGCCTTTTTCTCTAAAACGGTCAGAGCTACTGCAATCAAACTTGGTACACTAACTAGTTAGGCCAAAATCCATTAATTAGGTTATTAATTAGCATCCTATGACGCCATCATGACGTCATAGGACGCCATGTTGGTTTCATGGCGGCCATTTTGGATTTATCAAAATTCAAAAACTGCACAAAATCAACTAAAAATTTACCAAAAACATTGAAAATGATACTAATTTGTTTAAATTAAGCATTAAATGGAAAACTTTAAAATAAAAATGCATTTTTAAAAAAACATGTTAATGATTTTTAAACGGTCTAAATCACTACAGCATCGTCTTCTCCGATAAATTTTATGAAAAGTCGCCAAATTTCGTTGCAGTAGTAGTATTCGTTGTGAATAAATGAATCGTTGAAAATGACGCGGGTATTTTGTGCCCCCCCTCGTGTAGGATAGGGTTAAGTAAAAACTGTTTAGTCTTCAGACAATTCGCTAAAACATAAAATGGGAAAAATAGAAAAAACTGCAAAAAACACGTTTTTCGACCAGGTGACGTCATATATTTGGATACGGTAACCACAGAAACCGATGAACCACTTCGTGATTGCATTGATTAAAAGTACAAAGGTGTCTAATTAAACGCGCAAAATTTCAAGTTAAACGGAGGAACTGAAGAGAAAGCAGAGGGGAGGGGTCCGATTGAGCCCTTTCTCCTTTATGCCATCTTGTAGCTGTTTTAGGCTAATGCCTTCGAGGATTAAAGCCTTGTTTGTACTAGTGACGAGAGCAACGAAAGCAAGACAGAGATGCTGGTAAATAGAAGTGAATACTAAAGAGTGTTACATCTATGTCAAACCAAACCATCGTAAACAGAAGCGTAGCAACGGTGGAAGTACAGGAAGTTAGCATTGAGTGCAGGCCAAAAGGACTGTGTACTAGCCTCGTTTGTATGCTGTTTCGTTGTCGTGAACACTTTCAAAACGGAACTGTAATTTGTGCGTCAGTGTTCTTTGCTTGCACTGGAACATGAGCGTGGGAAGTTTACCGGAAGCAGAAAAAGAGACCGAGGAAAGGGGAAACCTTCCACCCCTTCTGCCTCTGTATAGGTCTTTCAGCTTCCGTTCGCGTTTTTGTCTCTGTTTCTTGACTTACACTGAAATCGAGAGCACCTCGGTGCCAAATATATAAGGAAAACTTAAATAAACCTAAAGCACCAAGTGCAAGTCAACACAAAAGCTCTAAAACTAGGGGTAGGTTAGGAATGACCTCAAGATCGACCTTTATACCGTGGGGTTATTGCACCATTTCGCGCTATCAAACAATTTTTTGTCCTGAGTAGAGAGTCTCAGAGATCAAGAAACGAGGACAAGGAAAACAGCCACGTACACTGCTGGAATTTCGACTTTTCTTTCCAATTCTTTTTCTTTTTCCTATCCATAAAAATTCTCCTTTTTCTTGTTCTACAACAGTGCGCGAGCAAGTGGTTTTAGTGAAAAGTGAAAATGAAATTAAGTTACTCACATAAACTCGACGTTTGGTATGCCTGTGAAATCTGACTGGTTCAGTGACGTCAGCCGGTTACTGCTAAGAGCTCTTGAGTGTTAAGTCGCAATAGTTATACGTTAAACAATATTGCATATATTAAAAAGCAAGAGTTGTTCTAGATATTTGGTGCTCAGTTGGCAAGCTACGAAACGGATCCCTTTACCGGCAAAAACAATTTGTTTACGCATTGCTATGTTCTTTTAAAGTGGCTCCAAACTGTTTCTACTGCTCATATTTTATCTAAAATGACAAGTTTATTGTTACTAGCCGCCAAAAATAGTATCAAGAAACAGTCTCACGTTTTATTTTAATCCCTCTTTTACAAAATCTTAAATTCTGTTGGAAAAATTAAAACTAAACCTTTTTTTCGTCTATTCAGTTTTCTTAACTATTCTCTAAAGCTTGGTTGGCACACGAGCGACGGAGACGGAAGAGCTAAGGGCGTTTTCGATTGGCTCTATTCCGGGAATAAAAAATTTGTATAATCTTGTTGGCCACAACTCCTGCAAAATTAGAAGAAAAACGCATTTGAGTTATATCTCTCGCCCCAGTCATTACCTTTATCTAGATAAATGACTATTCTGCGAATCAGGAGAGAATTTTGAAATTTTATTCCTATTCCGGAATAGACGGAATAGGGTCAATCGAATGCACCCTCGATTCCATCCAAACCCTGTAAAACCGAAGGGTTTGTTTTCTTCTGTTCCGTCTCCGTTTTACAAGGTTTGTGTGGAATTTCGTGCTTCCGTCTCCGTCGCTAGTGTGAGCAAAGCTTAAACAGTTTTCGTTATCTTTGTTTAAACTAAAAGTTTTTAAACTCGGTTGTTGCAGTATAACTTGACTTAATGTACTCGGTACCCTTTCCCTAACTTTAAGCTGACCCATAACGGACGGGCAGCCGGTTAGGTGGGCCCTATACGAAGTACATGACTTGTTCTACGTACAACACTTTCAGGTTTGGCAGTTTGTCCAATATCCCAGATGATATGTCAGAGATTCTGTTGTGGAACAGCCACCTGTCACCGCAAACTGGTCATTAGCTAGTGACGTATTAATTACTAACTGAGATGTAAATCTCTTCAGAACGAGGTAAGGGGAGTGGCTGAGTGGGCCTGAGCCCCACTGAAAATACAGTCAAACCTCGATTGTTTAGACTCAACCTGGAATTGGACTAAAGGAAACAACTGCAGAGCTAGAAATAGAGAGCCGAGAATGTGAGTATTAATGAAGTTAGACAAAGGGCAAGTATCAAAACTTCGACATCTGTTTTACACCCTTTCTATGAGCAACACTGTGCTTTTTAAAGGGGTAAAGCTGTTTCAAGGGCATTTTTAAACCCTTGACAAAAAAAATTCTCTTTTTCAGCAGACGTATTTTTGTGGCTGATTAGTACTTATTAAAAGCTTGGGACCAGAAAATAGGATCTGTAAAATCGAAAGGACCGAATACTAAATCGAGATCCGGATAATCAAGATTTGGCTGTACCTCTATTGCCCCCACCCCCTCCTCTTTCGAATTGGGATACCACCCCACTCCCCCACCCCAATTTTAAACTTTGGGTACTAGCCCCTTCCCTCTCCGAAATTTCTGGATCCTAATTGTCATTGTTATTGTATTTTGGAGGCAGTGCTCTGCATGAAAAAAGTACTCTTTATAATTAGTGGAGACAGGTTACTTCATGGAAGCATGTGACTAACACAAACTCACAAATATTTCAGATTCGGCAAGCCCTGAAAAGTTCCATTTTCGATTGCAAAGATTTTGTTCTCGTGTAATGCGCTGTTGAAAGAAAGCATGGCATCTTTTAACAATCATGCTGCGTGTGTTAACAATATGGTTTAACTCAATCCAGAATCTAATGCACGAAACAGCCGTACGTTTAGCGAATAACAGACTTTTCGTTTTATTACTACACCGACTGAAGAAGCATAAAGTAACTGCCAATAATTGATAACTCTTAATAACAGTTTGCTCTGATGTTGTGCTAACGCATAAAGCGTCAGTTCCACACCAAACTTCTTCTTCATCTTCATCTTCTTCTTTTTCTTCTTCTTCTTCTTCTTCTTCTTCTTCTTCTTCTTCTTCTTCTTCTTCTTCTTCTTCTTCTTC
>JAOBRG010348731.1:0-13674 GCA_027574985.1 Umimayanthus nakama | reverse complement strand
AAGATTCTTTTTTGTTTGTTTTAAAATTTTTTTTTTCAAAAATCTGAAGGTGCCAGAAGTTTTGTGGCCACTAACTTGGAAAGCTTTTCTGAACTCTTTTGAAGATTTGAGAACGTTTTTTGGAATGGTTGTTTTTACAGTTTATTGTCTATTTAGCAGAATATTTTAATATACAGCTGAGTAATTTGGGTAACCAGCCGTACTTTATCAAACTTCCGCTGAATAACTTCTCAAAATCTACGGCTCAATAGTTATACAAGTGTAATTTAAGGAAGCTCTACTTCTGTTTCAACGCATTCGTTTTAAAAATCCCGGACTAACCAAACAGGTAGTTTCAGCTGAACTATTAAACAATTGATCTAGAGGTCCCTTAATTCTTTGCCTCTTTGCCCTCAAAAAGAAACTTTTATGGCCAACACATGAAGCAACAAAACATTACGTTGGCTAAGATTTGTAAACGAATTAACTTAGCATTTTCCCTTGTTTTACTGCTCCAAAGGTCGAACAACGTTAATGCAAGGCCAGAACCATCAAAGCCGCAGTCTGAATCATTGCATGAGGTACGTACTTTTTGGGAAAAAAAGAAATGAACATGAATTGAACCCGCTTTCCTTCTTATAAGAACAATTTTAGGGGCTAAAATTTGCCCAAAAATTAAGAAAAAGCTAAGAACAGTTGATGCTCGGCTTCAGATGCAAATCAGCTGCGAGATTCTTATGAAAACACATCACAACACGTCATTACATGTGACGTTGGCTACTAGTTTTTCTTCACTGGTAACACTTATTGCCTTTCAGCTAAAGACCTTGACTATCAGGACTTTTTCGCTCGCCCTTAATTTAAACTTGTCCTTGGTTACTGAATTAAGATATTGTAAATTTCGTAAAGAGATAAACTGCCTGACAGCTTTTACGTTAGCAGTATGCTTAACTTTTTTTCATCTTACGATTGTCCAAAACAGTTATATGGCATGCTAAATTATCGTCTAAAACCTTTAACTTTTCTCTACAGATTATCACGCATCCCAGTAGAACACCGAAAAAGAAAAACAGCAACAGCCAAGGTGCACGGAACACCTTAACAATCGAAACAGGTCAGCACAGTTAACACAGGCTCGTCATCGTCATCTTCAGCATTATCAATATCATCACAATTATAATTTATTTTTGTTATCATCTCGGTTATCATAATTAGCATCATTTTATTATCATCATCGTCATTATCTCCATACATCGTTATCATCATCGTCATATAGAATTATTATCATCACCACTATTATTTATCCGTGTCATTTTCATCGTTTTCATAACAATCGAGAAACTCGAGATGCTAGCATTTAACGAGCTGTTGACGGAAAAGCAAAAACTGGCCAATCAGAATACTGCGGCGGCCAACGGCCGCGCATATTTTTAAATAATAGGTTGTCTGAAGTCTCCTCTCTTCTCTCCTTTTGTCCCCTTCTCCCCTCCCCCATCTTCCTTTTTTTTGTCCTCGCCTTATATTTCGCGGGCTGTCTCGACGATTTCCTGAAGGAAAAGAGGAGACCTCTCGCAGTCTACCATATATATATACTTGTGTTACGCCTCCAAGTTAACTTTGCAAACCTGCACATAGTATCCCATGCAACAGCTCGATTTGAGCACTAACAAACATTATGTTATCCTTCAGAAACGTGTTTCTACGATAACGTATCGCCTAAAGCAACAAAGCCAAAGTCAAACAACCAAACTCAAGATTATGAAATGATTCCTGAAAAGTCTTTCACCAATCGTGGCCTTCAAGACAGTCACGACAACCTGCACCAGAACTTACAAAAGGAGAAATGTGGCGGAAACGACAAAGGATCAGACAATTCGCGGGTAGATGTGCAAAATAGTGCTACAATCAACTCTACCCTACAGCAAGCTGGAGGTTCTGTCCCTGAATCTAAAGGACGGACTAGTAATTTGTACGATGAGCTAGAAAGGCCTTTATCTGGGCCCGGAGAGGCCTTGTATGATGTCCTTGAAGAACCTTACTGTAACAATAACCTACCATCGGATTACCAGTCTCTGGAGCGGAAGGAGAGCGATATGTATCAACCGCTGCAATTCACTGGGAAGACAAAGAGAAAGTGAACTGCGCTTTGCATCAAGCCACAAGTTGCTTTTTCAGTTGTAAAAAGGCGCTATTCTTATGCCTAGGTACAACCTCAGTTGAACGAACATCTAGATTTTCAAATTAAGAATGCGTATATCATTCTGGACATTTTTAAAAACTTCTAGTTTAAATATTTTAAAAGACATAATATATTTGAAAAAAGGAAAAATAATCAGACAAAAAGATGAAAAAAATGCTTTTTGTACCTAAATGGAAAATGCTAGTTATTTGTGAAAAATAAAAAATATATATTAAACTTATAACACCCTTGTGTTTAGCGATTGTTTGTAAGCATTCGGACTATAAACAAGTTATCAGATCTATCCTCAACTTCTTTGAACGAGACAGCTTATAAGTTACTATTACGCTTCTTTATGTAAAACTTAAAAACCAAAATGTCTTACTAGTGTTAATACTAGAGTTCAACGAGCGCCCAGCTTGGTAATGGCGCCTAGCAAAAAAAAACTCAAAATCTAAAGAAGCCCCCAAGGCACTTATTGGAAAAGAATCGACAAACATTCACCTCTTTTAGACTGCGCCGACGCTGCGCCGAGTAAATTTAAAAACGCGGCTTCTTTTTACGTGGTTAGGCTTTTAATTCATACTCGCCGTTGAATAGTATACCAAAACGGAGCTATTCCAAAACACCGGCTACAGTTGACAAACTTGAAAATACCGGCTAATTTTTGCCATGTGGACAGAGTTTTTGAAAACGGAGCTTTTCCAAAACGCTGACGTCACGCACGTGACAGTATTGCAGTCCGAGGCCTTCTAAAATGACGGACAATGCGACAACTGGTGCTGCTGCTTCTTGCTTAATCGGAGCTTAACATCGCATAGTGTCGTAACTGTAGGTACTGTAGGTTCAACTAAGGAATTCTAATTTTCATCACTTTATTTCATTCTGCTGTACTAATGCGATAAGGGTTTGATTGAATCTTTTGGGGGAAAGTTATTCTACTTTATGTTGCTCAATCTCGGGTATTAAGTGCTTTTTCACCTAACCCCCTCTGCATTTAGGGGAAATTGTCGCAAGGCACTGCACTATTCTTGCGATGGGGTCTTTAGGTCAAACGAAGCTCGCATGTGCATTTACGGTTTGATTGAAGCATTCGGGGGAAAGTTATTCAACTTTGTAATGTTGCTCAATTTCTGGTATTTAGTGCTTTTTCAGCCAATCCGCTTGTGTTTACAAGAAATTGCAGCAATACACTCCATTACGCTTCGATGGATTCTGTGAATCAACAGAAGGTAGCATGTGCCATAAGGGTTTGATTAAATAATTTTGGGGAAAATTATTCAACTTTATTATGCCCAATTTCGGGTATTCAGTGCTTTTTAACCCTACCCCCCTGTTTTTACAAGAAATTGTAGCAATGCACTCCATTTTGCTTGCGATGAGTTCTGTGAGTCAAAAGAAGGTCGAATGTGCAATCAGTGTCTGATTGAAGCATTTTGGGTGAAAGTTATGCAACTTGAAAAAAGCCGAGACTAACTAAAATCCGATAATGAAAATTCGAGACTGGGAAAATCCGAGACCAACTATAATTAGGTATTGCTAGTCTCTAACAAAATGCCTACCAATTAAATATAAAGGTCCAAAAAAGCACAAATGCCTAATGCATTTGCCAGAAAAAAGCAGTTAAAAAACAGTTAAAGAAATACGAGGTATTTGTTTCAAATGTATTTGTACACGGCAAAACGCGAAGTGAAAATAATTTCGTGGTGAGGCAAGAATGACCTCCTCTTTATCAAATCCGATCTGTGTTATGATTCCCAGAGTAATATATTATCAGTTATGTAACGAGTAGCTTAAACGGTATGAATGAATAAAAAGGTTAATGAATAAGTAAATATGTTTCTTCCATAACAGAGCAACAGCGAACAACAAAACTGGATAGCAATCAACTCCTACTTTTCAAAACAACACGCAGTCTGTTTAATTTCAATTTCTTCGTATCCTGTTATGATTTTGTTCCTATGTTGTAAAACATACCATCGAATATGTACCTATCATAGCAGTATTACTCGTAGATATACTTTTCCTGAGATTGACTGCGCATGCACGAAAAGTATACGTGATTTCATTCATGGTGACCTTAGCAACAGTGTTGTTAACAATAATAAACATTCAGCTGTGTTATCGGTAAGACAACGTCCTGACGTCAAATCTTCCAGTAAAGACTAAACATTTTTAAGATTATTTAGTGGAACGGTACAGCAAACTTGTACGTGTCAGTTCAAGACGTTTTTTTAAAAAAAAAGTTCTTAAAACAATTGATCTTCATACAAGCCCTAGTGTGGTGTCCTTCAATTCTTAAATTTTGTGGTTATGCAACACCATTAATGTATATGGCGGTGTTGCACTTCTCATCCTCTTTTGATAGCATACGGGAATATCGCAAGAACAAAATAAGGTAATAACCTAATATTATCCTACACATATTGTAAGCCAAGCCTTTTTTGAATGTACAAACGGTATATCTTTTTTCGTGAATGCGAGTATTCCACAATTGCAACTTGTGCATGATTGGTGGTAAAAACAATCCGCTTTGTAATGATTTTATAGAATTGGAGCTGAAATAATTATCTTTAGTTTAGGTAACTCTATTTGGAAAGGTGACCTCTCCGGAGCCGTTCTGATGTTACTTGGGAAACACCGATACTTAAGGGTCTGATATAAACATTGCTATCAGAGCGCCTGTTATATTGCCGTATTATATAATCAACTTAATTAAACGCTTGGCTGGACCATCCCCTATGTTTGTTTGTGATAGCGACACAACCAAGCAAAATAACTGAGAAATTGTATACTACGGATAACAGTGAAAACAATTCTTTTTCTCTTGAAGAATTGCTAATAGTGGAGCGTCTTGGCATTATTAACTGGATTTATACAAAATTACAAAAGTTTCCAACAAACTTGGTCAGAAAAGTAACAAAACCTTGCTCCCAGCTAGATAGATCTACACCGGTTGTTGCGTTAGTATGACCTAAGATGTCAGATCACAGCAAGTGTCAAGGAAAACAGTCCAATGTCACTGCGGATATTGAAATTACATCAACAACTTGTTTTTTCTTGCTTCACCTTACATTTAAGGTCAAACGAAACCAAACCAAGATGGCTATTAGTGCAAGTCGAGTCAGTATAGCAACCTTCGTTATTATTACACGTGTTCACATATGAAACTGGTTAACTATATTGAAATAATCATTTCAGATTCATCCAACATTTCTTTCCGTTTTTTAAAATGTTCTTGTATGTCGCTTCAGCCTTCCCTCTACAATCCATTGATCTGTCTGTCTATCATATACATGTTCACGGGAATCTCCGAGCATACTCGCCCCGGCTGTGACTCCATTGCTGCCGATCTGACAAACTCCGCTAAGTTTCTACAACAAGTCACTTTCGCATCATGCCCAGTACAACGGCACACACGGTTTGTAAATAGGGCCTGTAGTTATAAAAAAAGCTTATATATTGATTACCATGTAAAAGTGACTTTGAAGTACAAACATGTCGTCTGATTGCGTGTTTTTCTTCTCATGGTCTTAACTCAGCTGAACGAAGAAAGCAATAAGCTAGTGTCTAGTCTGCAAATCTCTCAGCAAGCCGATAAACAGCTAAGCGCTGAGCACGAAACCCAGTGAACTTGGATCAGGAGTATCACTTATATACAATGTTTTCACGATGATTCGATGGTTACACGCTTTTTATAAGAACCAGAAAGTTTTGGCCGAGCTTCATTGTTCTTAACTTCTTAGGGAAACTCAGTCTCAATTGTTCTAAAGCTGTTCTCACTTTTTAAAATATTCATAAGAACAACAACAGCAAGAAATAACTAGTACAGTATTGCAAATGCACCTAACTTGTGGTCAGGAATCAGGACGACTAAATCGCGAAATAAATACGATCGATCGCAACGCTTGGAGTTTTTTAACGTTCGATAAAATCGAGTATGACGAAACTAATGGAGTTTTATATAAAAAGTAAACTTTAAACTGGTTCTTCCAAACCCCTGCCTAGATTTTTCCTAGCTTGTTCTGAGTTTATGGTCAAATTTGGGTCTCGTTGTTCTTACAGCTTAATTCTTTTTATATAAAAAAAACGTGTAGCTCTCTAGTTATAAAAAGTAATTTACACAGGGACTGCCGAGATTTTTAAAAATGACTCTGAAGTGCAAACACTTTTGTATTGCATGCTCTTTGTTCTCATGGTTTAACTCAGTTGAAAGAAGAAACCAATAGGATACTTGTCTAGGCTGCAAAGCTCTCAGCAAAGCGAGAAACTGCTAAGCGCCGAGTACAAAACACAAGTGAATTTGATCTGGAGTATATGTAGTATCTATGTTCAATGTTCTCCAATCGATGTTGAGCTCGCTCTCTCTATCGTAGCCTCATCTTTGCCACAATTAAAGCAAGTCAAAGCAAAATTATATAAGTTTATAAGAGGAATGCTTCCAATTTTAGTTTTTAATTTTCCCGTGTTATATTGTCGTGGGAAACAAAAGTGAACTTCAGCGATTTTGTGCTTCTTAACACACTAAAATGCTCTTTTGGCGGCAATACAAAGGGGGCCAAAAGATTTCAACTTACTCCTGTGGGCAATGATAAAAAGTTAAACTGAATTTTGTCCAAAAGATTGACGAATAAGTTAGATGTTATTTTACGAAATACAGCAGCTTTATTTCCTCGGAAGTAGAGTGCACCAAAGCCATTAAAGCTGGTATCGAAGTTACGTTATAGTATTGTTTACCAATGCATACTTCAACAAAACCGGAACTCCAAAAAAAAGCATTCCTAAACAATGTTGCTAATATTTCTATGTGACCATTTAAGTTTGGAAGTTGCAATTAAAATTTGTTAATACACAACTATAACCCTCTGCACAAAAATAAGGAATATCTAAGAGAAAGTGGAATCTTCACACCGAAGCCATGTTCTTGTGTCGTGGTTCTAGTTTCAGCCTGAAGGAATATCTGTCTTATTAAGTTTGTAACACACGTTGTAACATTATGCGCTTCATTTCGCGCAATGTACGTAAAAATCTGCACATTGTGCCGGCTGTCTAAAACTATTCCGTGCAATGTTGCAGTAGTATTGCTGGTACCACCCGGTGAGGCCCATTTTGGGCTTAACACGCCCATAAACAGAAGCATTTTAGCCAGTTAAAAATGGCAATGCTATTAATTGTTACGTTTGTATTTAAACGAGAACGTCTCTATAGACTTGGAGTTTTTGTCTCTTAAAACTGTCGGCTGCAGGCACTTTAGCAATACGGTGGAAAAGTCATAAGCAGATCGCCAGATATACATGTTGTTCAGCCTTAGCTGAGATATATCAATCAAGTACAAAGCCCTGTATACCTGTTTTGCAAAAACGGCTGAGGTTTACGCAATCTATAAGCGTTTGCGGCTGCGATGAAGCTTGTTGTCATATTTTTTGTTCCAATTTTAAATGTTTGTGGAAAAATCTTTGGTATTACACGAAGAGTTAACCAAACAAATGACCGTTTTGTCGGGAGATCAAACTGTCCCTTGGAATGTCATAACTTTGACGCACATGTGGTGGATGGACAGAACTGTACCTGTGAGTGTAACGAGAAGGAAGACACTAAAGCGACTTTTGGATTCTACGGGTCGAGTTGGCGGTGTATATCTAACAGTCTTCTTCTAAAACAAGAAAGTAGGTATAAATGAATGAATAAATGAACAAATAAACCGTTAAAAAAATTGAAAAAATGAAGTAACGAAGAAAAAAAATATGTTTTGTTCACAGTGTTAACCTCTCTTAACAAAGTTCTGGTTTTCAGCCTCAGTAGATTGTTTACCGAACATTGATATTGACAGAGTCAAAACAGAAACAGATATGAAAACAAAATTACTCTTTATGAAATCAAGCGTACAAAAAACAAAAATTTATTAGGTATTACTTATATTCACTTATAAGCTGCGAGAGCTTCGCGAATGGGTTTGGGCTAATCCATCGGTGATGCTAATTTCCCTTTCGTAAACGGTCGTTGCCATTTGGAACAGTCGTTGCCATTTCCAGCAACATTCGATGCTATTTGTAATATATATACAGTAAAAAGAAGGTCCAAGGCACCGAATCAGGTTGCTGGTGTAGTGGTAGTGGTTATTACTAGAATGCTAGCGACCACGGTTCGAATCACGGTTTTTCTTTTTTTTTTTACTTTTAGCTTTTGATTTTTTTTATTTTTAGTTTCCTCTTTTAGAACTGGTGTTGGTTTGGATTAGAGTCAGGGTCAGGATTAGTATTAGTATTAGTTGTTTTTTATATTTCGTTATCAAAACGTTGTCATCCTCATGAAAACGACAATAGACTATTGATCGACATGTTTGAAATGACGATTGTTTCAAATGGCAACGACCATTTACGAAAGGGAAAACTGCATCGGTGATAGACAACTAGAATGACCGTCAGAAAAGGGAATAGTAAACGGCAAGAAAGAAGTTAGCCTCATCCAACCCGTCCTGACAAGTTTTGACTGGATCGAAAACATTTTCACTATCTTTATAGCTTTGTTCAGTCATTTTTGCCCCTGCTATTGTCAATATATTCTACTTAACGTCCTAAGCAATGTGTTGTAAAACGCTTTGCTAACTATAAGATATTTTATTTTGCATTTTCTGCATGCTATAAAAAATAATTAGACACACTTGAACTGAAAAAGATAGTTATTCTGCATTGGCTAATAAACTTGAATTTGTGCTCTCTCGAAGGGGTTAACGCTCGAAACGTCTCACTGTTGTTGATTTGCATCACCCATGATAAAGAATAACGGAAATAACGGACCAAGTTATTTTGAATTTATATTATTTTTATTTTCTTTGATTGAGGGCCAATTGCAAATTGCATGGCAGATCACAATCTGATTTCAAGCGGTTATTGGGGATGGACTCCTTTCAAAGTGAGTTCTAGATTGCATGAAAACACTTTAGCCAAATTGAAGGCAAAGCTTCCAGTTCTGTCTGATTTTATATATGGGCTGTCGTTTTCTGCCAGGCAAAACAGTATCGAGTTTTACTTGTGAAAAATATCATTTTCGGTCCGTGGCTTTATAGAGAACTCGGCAAAGTTTCAGCCCCCGACTAGAATTCCAGCTATAAAATTGGGCAATGAATCTGTACAAATGCTCAAAACAAAAGGGTATAAATTGTAGAAGTACGACTTGACAGTAACTTTAGTATTTGGGTTTTTTATCAGGGTGCAAAACGCAATTCGGAGAAAATGAAACTTCCGACACTGTTCCAATCTTCCCTTTGGAAAGACATACCGTAGAAGTGAACAAGGAAACTTTGGACCCAGCACAAGCGAACTGCACCATCTTGCCCGATGGAGTTAAGGTTTATGACTGCACAGGAAAATGGAGAAATATTGAAAATTCTGGTATTGTGTTTGGTGTCAACCAGAATTCATCCTCATACTTCATAAAGGTTCGTTTGCCAAGAAAACTAGAGCAAAGATTTAGCTGAAGTTTTACCTTTAATATCTTTCGGTATAAACAGGAATTTTAAACAGAGGATTGTGACCGTGCAAAACATTTGTATGTTAATTGTCAGTCCAAGTACAGATCTTTGGGGAATGTGTCTATTTTCGCAATGACAAACTGTTGCTAAGGCATTTGCTACAATTCAGACAATAGATTAAGTCTTCCTTTCTACTTAGTGGCGCTAACGCAAAATAAGATCAGTACCAACGCACTGTGGAGATCCCTTTATGAACTAAAAGAGCTTAAAGAACTGTTTCTATCGATTAACCAATACAGATTATTCCAGGACTACAGAAGCTGGCTGAGTCTATTTTGCGTTTTCTGGCTTTTACTGTTATATTAAAAGGAAACACTCAAAAACATGTATCACGTATCACGTATTCTTTCCGCAACCGACTATCAACCCCCAACCCCCTTCCCTAACAATCCTCCCACTCTTGAAATTTTGATCTGCTCCTGTTTATTGCAGTGATTTTAATTAACTAATTTTTTAGAATATGTATCCTTAGTTTATAAGTAAAAAGCTAAAATAAAGGTTTTCATCCAATGATACAATTTTAGCCAAGGAGACACTAAGAATACTCCACAGCGTAACCGATTTTATCTGTACTAAAGCTGCTAACATCTTTTTCAACCATATCTTAGATCAATTTTGAACATTGGACAGCAATTCGAAGGACAGCTGGTAAAACTGAACATAAAATGTAGGACAACGAATGGCCACACGAGGACAACTGAAAGTTCTTGCCTGCTTTTCAAACTCGAAGGAAATCAGAATTGTAAGTACCTTTTTGATTCAAACTAAAAGTACCCGTATAAGAATGGACGCCGGGGCCAAACACGCTTTCGTAACGTTCTCGTTTTACAAACCGCCCGTACATGCGTAATCGTTCCCAAATACAATTTTTTTTCTCCGTCTTTAACGAATTCGGATCAACACATAATTGTTTTGTTTTTATTTTGCGTTCGTCCCGAAGTACACAATGACCTTGAATGATGGGTTTTAGCTGAACTGATAGCGTGGTGCCAGCGCTTCCGAACAGTTTCATTTTCGTCCGTCCAAACGTGCAAAAAACTAACCTTTTTAAATAAATTCTACATTGGAGACCTATTTGAAAAAATGTGGTTTTTGGCGACCTATTTCATTCGTGTGAACATTAGCTGTATCCCTGAGAGAAAGGTGGAATATTAGAATTTTTTGGCAATAAATAAAAATAATAATAAAAATAATGATAATAATGACAATGGTAAACCAAAATGATAATAATAATAATAACAAAATTAACAGAAATACTAATTAGTTTAGTAAAAATAACCAAAACCGAATAAAGAGTATTCATAATATGATTGGTTATTTTGCACTAAGTAAAAGCTTACGATAAGCTAGCGATATGAGTGTTATATTCTTGTACTGTGGCTTTTGTTTTAGCAACAACTTGCGCTGGAAACTCGGTCCTTCTAAAATCATTAACAGCACGCACATTAAAGACTAAGTTAAAACATTTTGTTTTACGGAAATCAAACAGTATTGAGTAAGTTTTAATTTTTATGTTCGAATGTTCGAAAGGTTCATATGTTCTGAAAAGGGCTGCAGCAACACTCAAAGAGTCTTCAAGTTATAATGATACACGATTTGCTGGAGGACGAATAGCTGCAGCACAAAGAAAATCCTCAACACCAAAACGGAAAGCAGCAAAAAGTGTACGTTTCGTTTTCCTGTCAGAAGAAACCAGGAACAGGGCATCAGTGTCATCAAGAACGCGACCAGTTCCAGCAATGACAACAGCAACAGAAGCAATGGCAGGAGCTGCAGTTACAACAAAACCAACACCAACGACGACACCATCGCTAATATCGTTAGTAGTAACAAAAAGAAGGTCGATAAAGTTAATACAAAAGACTCAGGTTTCTAGATATATAACTGTATTTGAAAACGCTCAAGCAACAACAACAACAGAACCACCGACGACAGTAACTACAAAAACATCAACCTTAGCTGCAGCAACAGCGACAAAAGCTCTATCGAAAAGCAAAGGCTAAGGTTTTGAAACCAGCATTGAAACAGAGGATAACGGACATAAAAAGTCAAATCGTCCACTAGGAAAACAGGTAAATGTTGATACATGGCTCTTATTAGTCGAGTGATAAGTCAGCACGGTCAGTTACGGCCGACCAAGAAGTTTTTTATTTCTTTTTAAGGCTTAAGTGTGACGCGAAACGAGCAACTTATTCCAAGTAAGATGTCAGTTAAATGCCTTTGTTTATTATACCGGGAAGGTGATTAATAAGATGCTAGAACGCCTGCTTAATTAAGAAACTGAAATTGATCAATCACAAAAGCCGGAATCAGTCAACCATGAAAAAAAACAAATTATGAACCGAAGGTAAGGTCTGTACGGGAAAAATCAAACTGACGCTTTGTTTTAACGAACAAGCAACAACGAGTTGTCAAGGCTGATGCTCCCGTCAAGACCAATCGTTTGAGATTATTAAGTGTTTTATTGTGTTGTACTTTTTTTCTAAAAGTGACAACACCGTCCAAGTGGACTTAGGCTTTGCATTGCACATCCGGTTCTGTGCGTACGTAGTACGGAAAAACCTGACCGCTCAAGAACCAATCAGAATGCTGCACTAATTATCTTTGTCATATTGTCATATTCTCTAGATACCTAGTAATTCTCTTTTAAAAAGCACATTTCGAAGTAACAGTGAGCCTACCAACTGGCTAAAAAGATTCAGCATTTCAAAATAAATAGCATATAATTTATAAAACTACCTGCACACTCCCTTCATCATCATCATATTTCAGATACTATTTACAATAAAAAAGGGTTTACAAATAAAACCATATCAATTACTAACTAATTATTTGCCCTAAGGCGTTTGTAAATCACTGTTTAAGTTCTCGCTCAAATTGTTCTAAAATGATGCTATCCTGTATATAAAACCATATAAATCACTAACTAATTATTTGTTAATAGGTGTTCTCTCAATCGCTGTTTAAAAACACTTAGAGACGCACTCTGTTTTATGTTCTAACTCAAATTGTTCCAAATCGACGCTATCCTGTATGTAAAAGTTCTTTGTCCTGTAGCAGTTTTAAACAATGGTATTTGTAGGCTGTTGCAGTTTCGTGTGTCGCGGTTATGAATTTGTGTTCTTCGGGCGATTTTATTTAGTAGATACGATGGTGCAAGGTCATTTATACATTTGTATACCATAATAGCATCCCTTAGGTATAAATTAATGTCTGTTCTACACGTAGCCACTTGAGTTGACGTAAGAGTGGGGTGACGTGGTCGAATTTCCTTGTCCCTGTTACAATCTTGCTGGCAAAGTTATGTACAAGTTGTAGTTTCTTGATATTTGCAGCTGAGGTATTGGACTATACGCATGAACAATGAAATAACAATAACAATAAAAATCCCTTTTGCTTTTAATGTCTGTTCTAAGCCAAGAAAACAACGAAAGGAAAAAAACGATAATCCGTAACTTGCCGTACGGACCGAGCAAACGAGGGCTTATAAGATTATTATTATTATTATTATTATTATTATTATTATTATTATATGGTTTTGTTGATTATTCCGGATTTTGAACGGTGGTCGAGAGCTAGAGGTGCTTACGTCTACTGACGGACCTCGAATTGACCAATCATAGTTAGCGAAACCAGTCACCCGTATAATAAAATAAAATGCAGCACATTACTGCAGAACTTACCAATGTAAATGAAAAAATAAAATGTAAAACCTGTTTCTTAAAAGTTTGTTTATTATATTTATATCAATATATTTACTGATATTGCTGAGCTCCAACAACATTTTTTTGGTAGGTCTCCGAGATCTCGATTAAGGATGCTGATGGCCAAACAAAGGATACTGAAATATCCGCAGAGGCTATCGCTGGCGGCTCTGCGGCCTCTCTGGTGTTGTTATGTGTCTGCATGCTTTTAACGTCAACCGCAATCCAAAGGTACCGCCGGCGCAGGAGAGAAAGGTAAGACATTGTACTAAAAGCAAACA
>JAOBRG010348720.1:0-13678 GCA_027574985.1 Umimayanthus nakama | reverse complement strand
CCCCCCCCCCCCCCCCCACACACACACACACACAGCCCCCATGAGAAACGTCACGATGGTTGATCGATATCTGAGATACCACCCCACTATTTGTAAGACTACATCGCAGGAAGCAATACTATTCAAATACGAATTAAAATGGCTTTATCGATGACCTTATTTCCGAAGAACACAATCGACAGTATGTATTCTCTCTCTGATGAATGTTTCATCATACAAAAGGAAATGTATAAACTGTCATTCGCTTACAATTCAAAGATGTTTTTTCATTGTATCCAGTGTTTTTTTCTGCTGTTGATCGCTTAGAACTGTGTTCGTGTTATTAATTTATCTGCCGAGACCCATTGACTACGAAAGGATTGGTTCATCCATCCAAACAGTCCAATAACGCAGTGCTCCAACGCGTGTTTTTGACAATCCATCGATAAAAAACTTCCGAACACCGACTGTTGTTTTTCACAACACATGTGACTTTTCCCATACAAATAACACGGCAGTTACGAAATCCGCTGTCAAAATCTCAACAAAGTTGCATCCACTACTGAATAACTGTGTGTGGTTCGCTCTTGTAAAATTGGAATTTTGCTTTCTGGGAAAATTTTGGGGTACGGTTCCAGGGCTGTTTTCACTTTAAGAGCAGTGAATACGATAAGCATATCGTTTGGCCAGCATGCATGACTTCCAAACACTGAAAATATGTTCTATTGCTGTAAATACTTTACTCTTTACCGACTTATATTGTGAGGTTTTTTTTGACATATTCTAAATCCAATGGCACACATACCGGCAAAATTTACTAGTAGGGGAGTCCTACAAATGACCACAAATATAGTTGCGATTTCGCAAAATGACAAAAAATCGATGCAAATTTATGCCACGACAGCCACCAGGCGCCAGTCGTATGATGATATGAGTTATCTGCGAAGTCCAACTTTAATACCTGATTTTGATTGGACGAATCGTTATCGTACGAGATCGGTAATGGGGTCACGAAAGGTTCGCACACGCAATCAGCATTTCTTTTTCTAAATAATACTTAACATAAATCGCTTGCCGCGCTTGGAAACCTTTGCAAGTTTTGGTATTTGTTTCAGTATTTCAAACATGTTTTCAGTTTTGAGCAGGGCAAACCTTATTACACGTAAGAAAATAAACATGATCATAATGTTTATATTTCAATGAGACAATAAAAACAATACTGAAAATTGTATTTTCAAAATTTCACACCAGCACTATACCGGAACGATAATCGATGGCACTTTATATGCGAGCCAGTTTTGGTCACGAGCATCCCCCGGGCAATTACCGGGCATTCCCCGGGAATTTGAAAAAAAATCAAATGCCCGGCACAGAGGGCAATTTTTGTTGGTAAATGCCCCGGCCCCCGTTCCTACTTTGATGGTCAAACGCCCGGCCCTTAATTTAATCCGATCAACACACAAAACCATTAGTTGCCATTTTTAACAAACATAACTGTTTCAGCTCAATAAAACTGCATAAAATAGGTTACAAAATGAGTCACTCCAGCTAAAAAGGAAGACAAAGCACTCTTCACCTACTCCAAAATGGCAGTACTTGACTGTTTTTAATAGACCCTCGACTCTGAGCTATGAGTGCCGTCGGAAGTAACGGCAGTATGTTACGAAACAAGTCTTTTGTTGATTGCAGATGCCAGGGGGGGCGGGACACAATCAGTTGTCAAATGTTCGGCACCCACATCGCACATCAGATGCCCGGGGTTTGCCCGGGGGGGTGCTCGCGGCTGAAATTTTCTCGCACATTACTCACGACTCTTGATTGCTCGTCCGGACTGGTTCTGATTCCCATGACATTAAAAATTTCTTCACCGGCTTTCCATGCAGCACTTTGACCATTTGGGTATAGTGTGAAAGCTCCTAACACAAACAGATTTTAGAATTATATAATTTTAATATTTCCCTGGGTTGAAGAAAAAACGTGTCATTGCTCTTAGATTCAAAGTGATGGGTGTTTGATACTCAAGGATTCCACTACTGAAGTCCACTCTCGAACTTCCATATTTGGAGCCATTTCTTTAGCTTTGAAATACTAATTATATAAACTAATCGGTTTAAAACCCAAATGATGCGTTGGATCAAGGTCATTGACAAAAAAAATGTGGCTTCTGATTAGAAAAAAACCCAAAAACTCGGTAGGGAGCTGAACTCTTTTGATACTTTTGATTTTAAGTTTTAATTTCTATTTCTAATTTGAGTTGTTGAATTTTTTACCTTTTGTGTTTTAAAATAGTATTTAAACTGACGAATCACGTGTACAATGTTTTTTGTAAAATCAATAGGTATTGGTTGTTGTAGAGTCGTATCTTCTAAAATTTGCATCTTCTTTCTTTGTAATGGCTTATATAGTTGTCTGTCAGTGGTTGATAATTCGGGGCGTTATACATCAGGTGACAAAGCAATATTGAGACGTGCTGACCCAGCTTCAGAGGAGAGCAAAGATCTGTATAGTAGTAAAAAAAAATTTCAAATAAGGAGGAACCGGGATAATTTCAAACGCCTATTGGAAAGCCGTAACATGACTACTTGACTCTAGCAGTTGCAGTTGTTTACCTAAATAATTTTTAAAAGTCCACAACCAGTCATACTATAATCCTAAGTGCTTTTCTTAACGACTTTTGTGTCGCGAAAGTTTTCCAGTCTTAGAACTCAAAGTAAATTGCGGACAGGATTGGAAGGACTACAAGTAGAAGAAAAATATACTCATCTGTACGTGAAGTGCACCACGTAGAAGACAAAAAAGCTAAAGAGACGCTGGTTCACCTGTGTACAAACTAAAGCCGAGTGTCGCAACCGACAGATCAGTGTTGGCAATGGCCGGAATGGAAGCGACATGCGGCTTCTACTTTGTGTTCGCCATGATCACTTTTTACATTTGGATGGACATGAGTTTTTATGGAGAAGTGTACGAGTATGGATCACTCTACAACGAGAGCATGGCAGAGAGAATGATATTCCCTATAAAGTCCGTGAAACTTCGTATGCAAGATCACACGGGTCACTTCGTTCGGCTGCCATTGATGCGCTTTGTCAACGAGAAGTGGGGCATCTCGAAAATCCCGGGTATAACACCCAATTTGATAAGTGGGCTTCATCTTTTTGTGGCTATAATTGCTGGAAAGCTTGTTTCTTACGGCAGTATTTGTATCAGAAGAACAGGAGCAGTTCTGTTCGAGGTTCGGAGCCAACTCGATCTTCTTGATGGAGTCGTGTACAGGGCACAGTCGAACATGAAGAATACTTTCGTCTCGGGTTGGGGTACGTATGGCTACTTGATTGATGCCTTCACAGACATGGCTGGAGGAATAATACTGGCTGTTGGATGTTTGGTTTTTCTGCGAAAATATCCACCTATTAAACACCAAACCCGGCGAACAGTTGATGTGGAGTCTGGTAAAAAATATTCACTACTTGCGAGAGACGAAGATGAAAAACGACTACCACAATACGAAAGCCGAAGATCGGTCAGCGTACAGCTTTTTATCAGTTTGGCCATGATCATTATAAGAGGCGGCTTGTGGGATAACTATTTGAAGACCTACCACGAAATGCTCGAAGTTCCTAACTCTCACGTTTCACAGGTTTGTGTGAAATTCCTTTGTTGTTTTGCGATAATTTTGTCGGAACTCAATGATAGAAGTTTAGAAGCAACGTCAACATAGACTAGAGTAGAGACAGTGTTAAAAGAGTAACCGATAATAAGTCTTTAAAGAGTATGTATATTTGCTCCTATAATTGTTTTTTTTTGGGAAAACAAATTGCTGAAAGTTAAAATAGCCAAATATTCAAAGCTACAAGTACAAGTAGTGGTTGTGAAACCTGCAATCATTCAGCAATGACCAGAAATTATACCCTGCGTAACAAAAACATAATTACTTACGAAATCCTTCAAGAATCAAGTTATCTGACTGCGTTTTACCAATTATCGAGAATTAACCAATTGTTCCGGTCCGTTTTCAGTTTTTATTTGTGAAATGGTGAAAGTAGACACGAAAAGTTAATTCCGTAATGACAATCGCGGCGACGCTCAGACCTTAAGGCTTATCTATTTCTTGTCGGTATAAATTAAAAGCAAAACTCGTCGTACTCGAAGCAACTTTAAAAAGTGATAAATGCAGATAAGCGCTGCTCATTCTTGGGTAAATTTGCTGAACAGGAAAGTAAACATCTCTAATTTTTTTCATTCAAACTAGTTTTTTCTTTGTAAATACCAATTCAGTACATGATTTAGCTTTTGCTTCCTCAATCGTCGTTATGAGAAACTGAACTGCAAGGAAACGGGAGAGGCGTAATTTAAATTTTAAGAAATATACTTAATTATGAAATAAAAGTTTTGGTTCTACCAACCGGAAATACCCGTGAAACTTTAAGCCTGGTTTCCATATAACCGTAAGAGCACCGTAACAGCCGTAAGCCGAGACGGCGGTAGTGTCTGGGACACACCGCTGGTAGTTTGGTTTCCATAATCGTAATAACCGTAAGAGTGGACACATCCCCGGCAGCACTGCTGCATATAAAATTACATTAGTGATTTGGCGCTCTCTTCGAAAGGTCAAAATGGCGGCTATTAACAGGAGATTTTTACTTCAAAGCCAACTTACACTTCTCATTAGTTATATGAAACTCAGGCGAAGGAGAATGCTGACCCCAAAGCGGAAGCACAGGTTCTGGGTCCGCGATATTTTCAAAAAACGAGTTGAGCATGGCCAGTTTTATACGTTATTTCAATCTCTACTCAATTTATCGTAAATGCAATGATATTTGCGAATACAATCCATCAAAGTTTCATTAGACACCACTGGAATTTCTATGCTCTCGTTTTCAATGCTAACAGACACCACATTCCCCATGGCTTTCACCTACAAAGGACAAAACTCCAACTACGTGATGTTTGTCTATAAGCAACCTTTGTATTGCCGCGAAACTGGCGCGAATGTTTTATTTTTCTGTTATCTTATTGGACAGCTCAAGTCACATGTCATAAAAACGCCCCAGGTTTGTCACCAGCTACCCCAGGCAACTGTTTCCATCAAAATTTTTAAATGCCTGGGGTGCCGTAAATGTACCGTAATGCCGGAAGAAGTTGAACTCAACTCAACTTTTTCCGGTACCGGCGGTGCATTGCCCCCGGGACCCCAGACACCGGAACTGAATGTTTCCATTAAAAATTAAGCGACCGGCGGTGTGCCCCAGACACTACCGCTGGCTCGGCTTACGACTGTTACGGCGCTCTTACGGTTATATGGAAACCAGGCTTTAGTATTCCATTCACTACAGACCACAAATCTTAGAAAAGATGCCTCAATTTTAATTTTTTGTACATCTTGTAAGGCAGTTAAGGCGCTGCAAGTTATGCTTTTTTCTTAACTCAATGGGCTAATGCTTAGTGCTCGACTTTCACTATAAAATGCTTTTGGAAAATATAAAAAATCTGTTAAATAATGCTCGTCCAAACTTATCTTTTTTAAGCCCAAACTGATCATGGAAAGTAAACAAAATTCAGTTCTAGAGGCTGAACGTTTTCACTTTCAAAAAGTGCATTTCTAGAGTGATACATAAGGTAAAAATACAAAGATTAACTACTTGCTAAATTTACTGATTGTTGAATGAGGTGTATATATAGCAAGAGGCTGTATCAACAGCATAACTTGGCCCGCACCTCTTTTATTTATTTCTGACATTTGCAGCAATGAATTAAAATGTCAGCTTTATAGCCTGCTACCCGGCTCTTTTGTGGGGTGTTACTAAAACGAGTAACAGAGTAATGGGAAAATGAGTAATGACCAAAAACATTGAGGGGAAAATTTTGAGAAAACAAGTAATGGCCAAAAAAAAACCCGAATATGAAAGCAACGCATAAATAGTAACGGACTAAAATACTAAAAGAAGTAAACATTATTAGTGCAATCAACTCTCAAGAATCTAGCAGACCTCCATTGGATCCGGTGTTCATATTAATATAACCGAGACCCCTCAATAACGGAGTGAGATAAAATTGACTCAGTATCCTTCTACGACTTCCATTGCCTGATTTCCCTTCAATGATTCATGACCACAGCCAATTATCGCATTTGTTAAATGTACTGAAACTGAACTCCGTTCCCAGGAAAACTTTTTTTCTGTATATGTACAGTTAGTATAAATATGGCGAAATAACTATCTGTTGAGTGCTGTGCTTTGGTTAATAGCGCATGCACTCAATGAGTTCTATGTTTTATTTTTTCTGGTTCTTTTGCGAGATATAATAAACGGAAGGTTTTAACAATTTACAGGACCTAGAAGAATCGAAGAAACCGAGGGGGGTGAGGAATATTTTGTGGGACTGATTTTGATAGTTAATTTTAAATTTCTTTGTGCATCTGACCTGAGGTTTCAAACATCACAACAGATTCTTTGCATGATTTTTCTTGTTCATCTATATATGATAGTTCTATTCTAAAATCTTTGATACTTGCCTTGTCTACTAGCCGTTTCAAATAGAAATATCAACGCATTCAGTCCCTGTCACGAACTTTTGTAACTATTCGAGACATTTTTTTGCAGTCACAGAGTCAAATGCGTGCGAATGTTCCATTCAAGAGATCTCTGGAGTTTTTTTTCCAACTGTGCTACTGTGACAAAAAATATCCCTCTAAAGCAAGAACGATATAAATCAGTCCCTGATGAATGTAAACAGCCTATTGAAATTGTAGTTTTGCCCAGGAATATTTTGCTTACATGTATTTTACATCAAACGGTCTACAGATTGTCAAGGCCTTGCATGGTTTAAACGTGTATCTGTGTATGGTCAGATGAGCACACAAACAAAACAAGACAAATAAAGTAATTATCAAAAGGTCCCTTCGCTCATCTTCTTATTCTGCCCTTCACGGAGATCCGTATAGTTTATACCTCCAATAATTTGTATGCTGTTTTGCAGTGGATTCTTTTTATTCCAGCGTACATCAAGTCAAACGATCTGTCATCTCATGCGGACAAATAAACATTTTGGTTGCCGACTGGATACTCCACATATTTTTCAAAGAACTACTTTTTTCTAGTTTTTAATGTTTTTTAACATTTTCTAAAATACGAAAAAAGTCCAAGGTCCTTCAAAACTAAACCCTCTGAAAGTTTCTCCTCAGTATTTTTGGCCATTACTTGTTTTCTCAAAATTTTCCCCTCTGTATTTTTTGGCCGTTACTCGTTTTCCCATTACTCATTACTCTGTTACTTTTTTTAGTAACACCCTCTTTTGTGCCTGCCCCCCCCCTCCCCCCCAAAAAAATGAGCCGGCTCTTAGGCTATTCAGCTACACATCAAGACCCACAAGAGAAAAACATAACATATCACATTACTATTGTACAAAACGGACCGAGAGATAACTAAATGGGACAAACTAATAAACTCAAAAATAATTTATTTGTTTACTTTGCACCGTACACTGTACTGTCAAGTAGTTATCAAAAATCGTTCATAGAATGAATACATTTGGTAGCCAGTAGTTGAATACATTTGGTAGCAAAGAGTTTTACCCTTTCAGCCCAAGCCAGTTTGACTGCATGTATCTTCTTCTTACATTATACACAAAAACTAAGTTGAATGGAAAGTTGATCCCACACAGCAAACTTTCTTAGATGAAAAGCCAAAATCTTACAACTTGTTAAGAAAGAAACAGCAGAGATACTTCAGGAGAAAATAGTAAAATGCTGCATGTTGTGTTTCAAGCTAGCCGACTTCAGGCTAACTTAGTCATGTATATTTTCCTAAATCATGTTTTCATGTCATGTAGAACTTTTCTCCGCTCAAATTAGGAATATCACAGAACTAAATCATAGAAACACAGTACTATAGTTGATGAAGGCTAATAAATATAATGAAAAATTTGTGAAGATAATTTGGAAAAAAGTGGAGAGAGGGGGATATTTTGTTTTGAAGGAATTTTGAGTTTTTATGATTTTTAGGTAAGTTTGATATTAATTTTTGGAGTTAATATTTAATGGACAAATGCCAACTTGTATGCTATCTGAGGAGTGGCAAATGCTTGCTCAGGGGAAGTGTTTGTTGCATCCTATTAACTTTTTTCCCCTTTTAAATATCCTCTCCAGTTCCTCTCATAACCACCAAAATCTACCCTGTTGTGCCCCCTTAAGGAGCATTAATTAATACAAAGTTAATTTAGTTCTAGGCTTCAGAAGTGATTCATTGCTTTATTGCTACAGTCCTGTTACGTATGGTCAAGAGATAACCATTTGCATTATAATGCAAATTTATAAGTACAAAACAAATGACCACTAATTAGAATATGATAACTTATGTAGTGTGTGTGCGATACGAATAAGCAAGTTCGTACCCACACAGAAAGAGATTTACACTTAAGAACCTCAAAACAGCATAATGTAACTCAATCGACATTGAGGCCTTGGTGTATTGAACAAATGATGTGGTCAAAGCAGCAAGGCTGAATTTGGTATTCCCTGTAAATTATAAACTAAACATTTAAGGTTAACAGATATCTTCTTAAACTTTTATAGGGCATTTTTTTCTAAACACAATGAGATTGTGCAACCTGAACTTCTTTTTGTTGCACATTTTGTTGTGTGTGCCAAAGGTCATTAGTAATGCCAAACAAAAACATTAATTATGTGTGTTCTGAGCTACTGGCTGTTTAGGTCACTGAATCTGTTGTTTATTTCTTATTTTTTCTGTTTCACGTCAGTTTTTGTTGCAACTTGCAATAAAACTAACTTTACTAAAAGGATTACTATTTAAAACAATAAGTTATAGTTCTGTGTTTGTTTTACCATGCAAACTTGTTCTGGTGTCATCAGGTTGTACAAGCTGAGGTACTGAATTGGAAGTCCACTTGGGCAGTCATGTGGCTATGGAAGATCTCCAGTGGCGATGCTTGCTTACACTGGACAGTACTGTCGATCCTGTTTGACAAGTTGTGGGTAAGTTTAATTAGTGCTACAAATGGCTGTGTAATGCATGAAGATTAATATACTATATTTTTAGAGTATTAAGCCTGGTTTTCACGAGCGATGTAAGGAACGGAAGCGGAAGCGTAAGACTCTTATGTCACCGTGAAAATGGGTTGACATAAGGATAAGCTCGACCGAAGCGGAGACGGAAGGAACGGAAGATTTCCTTTTTCTTCTGTCTCTGTTTCTGCTTCCATTGAGCTTCCGTCACTTACGTCGCCAGGAAAACAGAACACAACACAGACGGAAGCATAAGGAAAAGAGTTTTATATTAATTTTGTGTTTGTTCTTCCATCGTTGCTATGTTTGCGTCAAGCCCGTTTTCACGGTGACATAACTGACATAAGAGCTTTTCCGCTTGTGCTTCCGTCCCTTCTGTCACTCGTGAAAACCAGGCTTTAGGCTGCATCGTTTATTACGATATATGATTTCCGCAATGAAATCTAAAACTAGTGTAGCATTTTGTTATTCAGCTGGAGTGCTCATAAGTGCTGTAGGCTAATGTCAGTGTTGTGGTCTGTCACCTCCTCCCCTACATACACCTGTTATTAGCAGAAGCTACTCGAGGGGTTAAATATGGAGACAAGCCTTGTAAGGGACCCAGAATCCTATTGCTTCCATTCCAGCCGGCAAATGCCACCGCAAATGTTGTAAATAAATAAATAAATTAATTAATAAATTTAATTCAGTCATTCTTTTTTTGCAGTAGATTTTTCATTTTTATTTAAGGGAAAGGTTTGAAGGCACTGAAGCTTAAGTTGTTGAGGAACTTTAAAACTTTTGTTTTTGAGGGCATTCTATGGTTGGGGCCAAATCAAGGATCCAGCTAGATACTAAAAATTTTTATATTCTTTGTTTGCCCTGCACAGAGCAATAAAAAATGAAATCAGGTCAAAGGCCCTGTTCTTTCTAGATATGATACCTAGTAGCCATACAGACATTTACTATGCTATAATGTGATTCAGTGATTGTCTGGCAGAAGCATATGTCAAACTTGTGAATAGTGTTTTTGCGCACTCTGATTGGTTCCCTATCTAGGAATATTCTAGGATATTCCAGGCTGGCATGACTGCACATGGAAGTGATGACATGGCAGCCTAGTTTCTGGAAAGTTTAAGCGAAACTCAAACTTTAGAAATAAATGAGAAGTCAATGCCAGTCAATAAAAAGAAAGCAACGAAATTTTGTTTGGGTGTTTTTCAAGGTTTTATTTTGAAACATTCTATGTCTCAATTTTACAAGAGGAGCAGAAATCATTTTGCTAACATAATATTAATAATTGTTGACTTGGAGTTTGTTTATAAATTCAAAGTACAACATAAAAATAAAAAGATGGAATTTTTTATTTCACTGATTCAGTGGTTTTCAGTGGTAATAATTCGCCTCAGTTTCGGTGAAAAACACAGTATGTTCACCTCGTCACAATCGTGTCTGGGTGAATATTCTGACCTATTCACCTCCACTTAAGTTATAATAATAACAACACTTATAGTAATAGTAATAATAATAATAACAATAATTGCTCACTAGTTACCTCCACTTAATTTGGGGAATAAAATTAAGGCTAAACAAATTTAACCCTTTGATTCCCAGACAGTTTATCAGTATACCCCCTTACCTTATCCATATAAAAGAAGTTGTTTGGTAAAAATGAGATAAGTATTACCCAAACAGGTGGATAGCAGTTTTCCCACACTCTGATCTAAGATATTCACCTCCAGACGAAATTATTTTCAAAATGGCGGCTCTTTTTGCCACTGTCATGGAAGAGGAAATTTGTCAAATGACTTATGAGCGAAGAAGCTACTCCTGCAAACACACAAAGTCCACCTGTTTGGTTAATACTAAAACAACTATCCCCCTCAGTGTCAGTGCCTAGTGAAAAATATTCACCGAGCTGCAATGCGGCTCGGTAGAATACATTTCACTATTCACCTCCACTTCGAAAAATAGTTGTTAAATAAACCAAAATTAATGAATACACAGCAACTTATCATTTCTTCCAACCTGTTTCAAAGGAAACTACAGACTGAGACAGACTAGAAGAATTCAGCAATATGCCATGTAATGCATTGGGGGGGGGGAGAGGGCTTGCAACTTGTAGACTTAAATAAGTTTGAGATTTTACAGTTCGAACTAAAATTGGCTAATAAAGTTAACTAGTCTAATTAACAGTGTACTCATGTGTTTTACTGTATTTACGAGTGTGTACAACGCACACTTTTTCTTGAAACTTTACCTCTAAAATCCATTTTCATAATTATAACTTACTATAACTTAGTTTTTGATTAGTAGTGGAAATCAAGTATTTCAAAGACAAAATCATTTCCATGAAGATTTTGGCTCTAGGCTTTGTAAGAGCTTAATTTACTCACTTGTCTCTTGGTCTTTTTGCACAAATGTAGAAAGATTTGGAAGAGAAACAATCTTGCAGTTTATATTCTCAGCCAACTTGAATCTTGTCACATTGCCAGCAAGTGTCTAGTTTTTAATAGGTTTTCCTCATTCAAAAAAATGTCACAGGCAATAATGCAAATAGATCACATTCAATTGTGCAGCGGTTAAGTATAAGAAAATAACACATCATAGAACTTATTAATAAATATTTTTGAACAGTTTGCTTTAAATCTTGTAAATGAATTTTCTGCTGGTGGAGCCAGATTTGAAACTGCTGCAGTGGTATTGTTCCAGAAAATATGGTACTATGTTGACAAGATTCAGCATGATCAACTGTTTTACTTTTCTTGTAGGGCTGGATGAGAGTTCTTAATTATTTTGGCCCCCCTCAGCTGGTTGTGCTTGTAATAATCTCACAGATTCATGTCATGCAGGTAAGAAAACAAACTTAAGTTTAGTTTAAAACAACTTAATGTATTATTTACCGAAACCATGTATCAGGCACACTGGTTCAAAGTGTTATGCATCTCAAAATGGAGATGTATGTTTCACATAGAACCTTTTAAATAATTGTTTTCAAAGGAAGTAGCATAACAACAGACATTCCAACCTCAGAAGCTTGAAAATAGGGAGGTTTTTTTCACAGCCTTCTCCACCATACCCACCACCACCTCAACACAAACTTTGAAACCCATTGTTTTCTGTTGACCTCTTGCTTTCAAAAGACTACCACAACCAGGGGGAAGGAGGAGGGTTACTTCTTAGAAGGTTAATGATGTCTGGCGGGATGTGGGATAAGGCGTTTTTACCTGGCGGGATGAAATAAAATTTTGCAGCAGGATGTGGGATGACTAGATGCAAGCGGGAAGCGAGATGTTGGGAATTTCATTGATGGGAAGCAGGAATTAAGGACTTTCTCAGGCAAAAAAAGGATAATACTGCATAAAAAATCATAGAAATAAGCTATTTTTAAAAATCAACTAAATAAATAGAAAGAATTGACCGCATGACTATATAACAAACAATCACCAAACATACCCAAATCAATAAATTAGAGCAGTATATTAGTGTATTATTACAAAAAAAGAGCGGGATCAGGATTGCACTCTAAAGGAAGCGGGATGGCGGGATGAAAGGAAAAACTATGGCGGGATGTGGGATTGAAAGGGCCTATGTTGGACCCTTGTTAATGGGGATGTGCCGCTGGATGGGGCCTCATTTTCACAACTGGGTTGAATATAATTTTGGAGTACCTATATTTTTAGTAGAGTTGCTCGAATGAGCTTGCAGATTTTCAAGATTTCTGTGATAAGAAAATTCTGCTAAGCAGAGATTTACAAATTAATTGAAAGATTTGCAGTTAAAGAGGTTTCTGCTGTTGTTTCAATATTTAGCAGTTGGCTCACAATGAATTCCATTTCTGAAATCAGAATGACATTTGTTCAGAAGTGATTAAGATGGGGTCTATATAATTGGCGGCAGAACAGACTATATTTGGGTAGGTGGTCCAAGAAGCAAGCGGCACATACCCAGCAAAACTTGACTCAATTACCACAGCCTTTTTGTTGAAAGAACTGGATGGGTTAGTAGGCCTCTGAAAGAAGACTGAAGAACAAGGCAACTATAGTCAACTATGAAACACATTTGATTTTAAGACAAAATTAGGAATTTTCTGGTAATCTACTTGTTTGCCGCATCGTTTGATAATGCCTCAGAATTATCAGGAGTATGCCAAGGAATAGAACCCAGGGGGAGGGGGGGGAGGTACTTGGGTAAGTTTTTGCTTAGTACGTGCCACTGGCCTCTCAGAGCCCTTACCTCATTATAGTCTTATCTGTTGCCAACTGTAGACCCCATCTTAGTCACTGTTGACCACAAATCTTCCTATTTTTAAACCCCAGCTTACCAGAATTTTCTTACCCCGGAAATCACGAAAATGTGCCACCCCATTCAAGTAGCTCAACTAAAATTGAAATCCCATTATAGTCAGCGTAGTTGTGAAAGTATATCAGCACATCCCCAGTAGTCTTTAACTAGGAAGTACCCCCCAAGCACCGAATGTCTGTTGTAAGTTATAACAGGCACTCTGGAATTCTGCGGGGAAAAAAGTTAAATTCCGCAGAATTTTTCTACCCAATTCCGCGACCAAATGTAGAAATTCCGCGGAAAAAATCAAAATTCTGCGGCAAAAAATTAAAATGTTCCATGGGCAAAAATAACTAGTTTATGCAGCAATAAACTGAAGTTTTGTTGCGGAAAGCTCCTATTAACAGCAGCAGACTA
>JAOBRG010348709.1:0-13678 GCA_027574985.1 Umimayanthus nakama | reverse complement strand
CCGTACGGCAAGTTATGGATCCTCGTTTTTTCCTTCCTGTTTTCATGGCCCTCGCGCTTCGCGCTTGGGCCATAAAAAGAAGGAAAAAAACTCGGTCCATAACTTGCCGTACGGACCTTTCACTCGGCTAATAAGAGGTATGTACAAAACGGTCGTAATTACCATCTGAGTACTTTAGTTTTTGTTGTTTTCGTAACCGATATGTCTTAGACCAATATTCTTTGTTTTAACAGGTTGGACTCAGCCTTGTGAGTTTGCCTTTAATACGCAAGAGAGGGGAGTTTAGATGAACTCAAACGAAGAAGAATACCCATTGTGACCGGCTCCGAAGAAGAATACTAATCGTGACGAGCTTTCTGTGGTCAGTCCGGTCAAGTAGGCATGAGCACGAGTAAAATGACAATCCCGTTTTAAAAGTCGATTTTTGGACTGGCTCGCTGGCTGGCTATGAATGATTTTGTAAGCACACAGTATATTGGTCAGCGGTAGCCTGCCTGAAATTAACTGTGCACTTTTGGAAGAGAAGCGAGAGCTGCCAGAAACAGAGATTGTAAGTGATTAGACAGCTGGTTGCCACTAACAAACTGGAAGGAACGTCAGCTGCTAAACTCGAGGAAACGCCAGAAGATTCTAAAATGGACATAATGGGTTTATAGTGGCAACAAGATAGACGTCTGCTAAACAAAATTTATTGTTTTTGTTGTAGTTGCTGTTGGTTTTGACCATATAGTAGATAGAATTAACAGGTTGTGAAGCTCAGCAAACTTAAAACGAAGTGAGCCAACTGCTGCTTTGTTTTATGTTGAACAAACCGCGACCGTGCACATTGTTTTGTTCAATGTGTTAACCCGAACGTTTATACTTGTTACTTGCCTATTTGCATTTCAATACCATTTTTTTGCGCAGGTTCAAGGCTAAATATTTTTATTAGCTGTGAAGACCGGACTAAAAAACTTCTTTTCTTATTAAAAGTAGCAGTGACAACAAGTTATGAATTTGCCCGAACCATAGATATAAGAAATTGAAAATTTTAGTAACTAGTTATCAGGCTATTGTACAATTACATGGGGTTCAACATACCCCTCCAACCTTAACCGGCTCGTTCTACTTCAGAAACGAGTATAAAGAATTATTAATAAGGACACTTACGATGCCCACACTGACCCGACCTTCAAAGACCTAAAGCTACTAAGGCTCAATTAAATTTATTTGTCGATCCCAAGTAAGAAATTCATGTACCTATACAAAAGCGGTTTACTCCCCAAATATTTTTCCAGTTTTTTCCCATTGGTTAACAAAGTTCATGGCTATAATACCAGGAGTGCTAAACTCTATTGTCTTTTGTTATGTAGACAAACATCAGGCAGTTTTCCATCAAATACCAAGATCCAACACCGTTTTATTACTCTTAGCTTTGACATTCGCAATTGTTCAAGTGTCTCCTCTTTCAACTCACAGCTGCAAAAATACCTCCTCTGCTACAGTTAATTTAAGCTACAGTTATTCTATAATTTTTTTACCTACGTCCGAATTTTGGAGTGTTAACAAATCATCTCTTTATCATTTACACTATGCCACTGCAACTCTTGTTTTTTGACTCTATAATTGTCACGAGGGAGCCCAAAAGTCATAAGCTCTGTTGGTTTTCTTTGGGCTTCCTCACCACACAAACGACTATTTTAAATACGTGTAACATTAGATATATATGTACTTTATGTGGTTAAACAAATAAACTGAACTGAACTGAACAACGGTAGAAGAATTACTTACAAATGGTGCAAGGATGTCAATCCTGTGAATGCTTCCTTGGTGATGATTGTTATATTGTTAGTAAACAAGGACCTAAAATGAAAGAGTCGTGTGTTTACTGCTGTTGTTTAACTGTTTTTGATAATTTTGGTTTGAAATATCTTCTAACTCAAGAGACGTTTAGAAGTTATCCGAATTGACCTATAACAATAGCTTTGTTAATTAATTATTGTTGATTCACGACCACATAGTAAATATGAGTTATTCTTTCCTAAATTTATTCCCACTAAGTAATAACTCGTTGCCTTTGTCGGGTTTCTGCTGCTGTTGTTGCTAATGTTGTTGTTATTGATGCCTTTGACTAACGGAATCCCCAATTTGAAATCCAATTAAGAACCAATTCTCTGTTTAGTGTAGCAGTGAAAATACAGTGTATCTAAAGAAGATAATCCTGTGAATGTGCCGTTCAGGATAGCTGTAATATAGTTGTCATACACCGATCTAACATGGAGAGAATGGTGCTTTTACAAGCAACTCATAAAACACACACAACTGCAGTCCCTTACACTAAGTAAATTTTAAAACCTATACATAGTTTGCAGAAGCAGGAACCATTTTCCTGTGTTATCCATTGGTAACCTGAAACCAAAACCCTTATCAGAAATTAGTTTTCCAGAGTAGCATAGCATTAAAAACGAATCTTACCGCTAGTGCCGCGGAATTTGCGTAAGAACCACAACTTGAAGAAAGCAATTCAATCGTCAAGTTGTCAGGTTGAAATATTTAGTTTGTTGCCTACTTGTTACTTACAACAGCTCTAGCGACGTTAATCCCATAAACGTGCCAATAGGGATGCCCTGTAGCATGTTCGATTGTAGATGCCTAACAAAGAAACAAATATATTACGGACAAAAACTAATAAGCTTCAGGTGTTTGTAAGTCAGTGAACAACGGCAGTTTGCTTAATACTTACAGGGAAGACTGACTCCCTGTTAATCGGAATTGCTAAAACAAACTTGCTTACTTTAAGCAGTTTTGTGATCTTCAATTGGCTTCCATGCAGTTAATTAGTTATTTTCTGTGCCAAAGCCATAGTTCCATATAGTGTCATTAGTTTACAATAAAATGTTGTTTTTGTTGTTAATGTTGTTGCTGTTGTTGATAGTATTTAGTTTCCTTTAAACCACGGCAGTCCTGGATACAAGTTACTTTTCTAACTTAACGTAGCAGTGAAACGGTAGTATCATGAACTTGTGGTTAGTGATCGTGTGTTTGCGCTAGGAATCATCAAAAAGTGAATAACAAGTAATCAGGCCGAAGTTTTGGTAGATGTGCTACTTATAATTCCTGTAACGATGACAAGCTTGAAAATGTGCCGATGATGATTTCTCCTATTTTGTTGTTAGCTAGATACCTAATGTAAAAAAATAACAAAACTGATGTACTTTTACAAGAATTGTGTAAAGATATGTATGCAATAACGCTCTGATTGCAAAATAGAGGTAGGTATTTAGCTAAATTGATTTTTAGCAGCGCTTATTTAAATTTATTCAGATGGAAACAAAGTATTTGGAGGGTTAAACAAAAATGTTATATTTATTCCCCCCAGTGTCGCTTCCTTGGTTAAGTTAAGTTATTAAAAGACCTCTTTTGCAGGTTGTAGAGGAAGCTGAACCGTAATTTAGTTGCATAAACGGAAAATGATCTGTCACCCTACGTTTTGTAGTTGTAGCGAGGAATAATCCGAAGCTCAGTTCAGACACAACGAAGACAGAACAGACTAAACAAGTAGATGAGGCAGAATCCTTTTTAGTGTGGAAGACCGTAAAAAAATATTTTCTTAGCATATAAAAGAGAAAAAAAGTTTTATATTGAGACAAACAACAATTTGTCAAACTGAAATGTTCGTGGATGTACGTACTACTTACAGTATTTGTAACGACGTTACTCCTCTAAACGCGCCCTTTTCCACAACTCTAATCTTGTTAAAGCTTAGATCCCTAAGAAACAAACGATGTAGTTTAAGATGCAGCTCATAAATTTCAAAATAGTAATCCGTCAGAAACTTTTGTACTTTATCAAAATTGTTTTCGCTCAAAAGCTGTTACACGTTAGCCTTTGATGTTTGGATGTTTCGATTAATTGATGTAATTGTGAATGGAGCATAAGTTTTGTAAATCTAGATTTACTGCAATTAATTTGAGGAGATTTATTGTTGAACATTGTTTAAGAAATAGTTAAATTTTTCTTTACAACGTAGGTGTATTTTTGCTGTAAATACGTTTCGGCACTGGCTTCTTTTCCTCAGTGCTGACTCAATGTTTCAAGCTGCAGAAAGACCTGCAATGATTTGCCTAAATGATGTTCTGTGTTGTGTTTTTCAATACAAAATATGTGTTGAGGCTAAATTATTCTTAAGTAAGCTACTCACAGAGTCTGTAAGGACGTCGATTCTCCAAATGTGCCGTTGGAGATGTGCTTTACTTTGTTGTGAGTCATCTTCCTAACAGCAAAATTATTGTCCAGGATTAAGTACAATTGAAAGGCGAACGCTGAACAAGATTTTAACAATAATAGTTTTAAATTACAACCGATGATTTGATCGATTTTTTCAATAAAAATACCACCAATTCAGTCAAATCTACGTGTTTTATGCTTTAGGGAAGTCGCACATATCGATTTGTTCCACGAGAAACGTCAATCTGATGTTTCTGCGCAACCCCCCCCCCCCCTCCCACCTCCCTTAGAAGCGTCAGCCATAATTATCGATATTTACATCTGATTTAATTGATGCAAAATACGTCAGTTCTAACTTTAATATGTTTCACGGTGTACACATCTCAAGGGTTCAATCAAATTCGCTCGAAATGCTACTCTCCACATAGTTTTAGTCAGATTGAGGAGTTACGCGTAAGATTGATATCCCAAATTGTACTTTCTCAGCCTTTCATAACAATCTGCCCAGTTTACAACGTAATTCTAAAGATTTTCAGACCCGTACAAAACAAGAGTACAAAACAAAAGTATTTACGTACAAAACGCCGTGCTCGATCGCACGTGTTAGTACTTGGTCACGCAAGGTATTTTGGGAGTGAAAACCGGTAGGGCCTGGGACTACTAGGCTGTTTTCTTCATGCGTTGTTAGTTTATTTACGACCTTTATTTTGCTTTTTGTTTGCCCGACGAATTGACTCTGATCCTGGGTCTTCCGAGGATGACAATTTAGGTTCGTTACTTTTGTTTCATGCTTACTATTTGAAAAGTCAAAAAAATGAAAATGTATGTCTCAAAAGATCGAGTATTATAGACGGTATTCTCAGAGATGCCAAGGTTGAAGAAATGCTGGGCGTGTGCCTTCTCTTGGGGGTCCAGGGTAATGCATTCCTCCCCGGGAAAATTTGAAATTTAACGTCGACGAAGTGCGATTACCTGCATTTTTAGTGAGCGAATTTTGTGCCAAATGAGAAACATGCTGTCCAGGCTGTGGTCTTGTTTTCGATTTAGAGGATCATTCGCATACAAAACTAGTCGGCCCAAGCAAAAACGGGACCGACTTCGCGAGTTGCAGGAAGTTGAACAACTAAACCAGAATTAGACTGGCAATATTTAGATTTTTGGAACACTTTATTCTATTAAAGGTTCGGAAACAAAAGAAAAAAAAAAGTTAGACAGAAAAGCAGGTCTGAAGCGTGTGAATCAAACTTTCGGGCGTGTGATAAAATGCTGAGGCGTGTGACACACACTCAAGGCGTATGTCTTTGTAGGTCTGTATTCTAATAATTTCATTCTCTACTGGCCTAAAGAAAAAATGTTCTGACGACACACCTAGCAAGTGCGCAAAATTATGAAGGAATAAAACTGTTTTTTCAAAATCCATTCGATATTATTAGCAAACTATCGATTTTTCCACGTTTTGGTACAGAAGGAACGTCAGGGTCGAGAACCCCCCCCCCCCACCCCAAAACGTCAGATTGACGTTTCTCGTGGTACAAATCGATATGTGCGACTTCCCTTACAAAACTGATCAAATCGTGTGAACCATCCCTTGATCAGCCCTAAAAAGGAATACAATTGAAATTAAACAAGGAAACTATTTTGTAAAAGCTAAGTGTGTTTATAACCAATGATATAAAGTTCCATGGAGAAAGGTTCTTTCTCTTAGATTGAAAGCATTTTAAGCCTAGCCTTCTCTGCAGGCAACTCCAGTTGGTATTTCTGGCAACAAACACGAGCAGCAAAGCTGCTAGTCGGCGAGCGGGGGCCTGAGGCCAACTGAAGGAAAAAGTGAAGGGAGTTTCCTGCCATAAGTTGACACTATGTACTGGCTTTGCGCCTTTATCTGCGCATGATAATTTCAACGCATCTGGGAGGGGGTGTAAAATTGTCTGTTTAACAATTCTCGAAATCAAATGGACCAAATAATGTCCAGAACAACAGCAAAGATAAACTACTTGAAGAGAAAATACCTTTGATTCCCCCAAAGAAACCAGATAATTGGTTGGAATTAAGTTTAGTCTGGTGAATTTAGTACTATTGAAAAAGAAAGTTCGGAGTTAGAAGCAACTATGAAGATGATCAAACAGAGCTGCGACGCCATTGACGGTCACAAAGAGTGTTTTTAAGTGCATTGCAATGTACTCAAGAATGCATCAGGCGACAAACAGAACAGAGTCGTTTTAGAGCTTTTTTCGAACACCAGAGTTGGAGGCCCCTTTTGAGGGGGCAAGCCGAATTAAATGTCCAAACGTGTTTCACGTCTTTATAGTCGTGCTCAACTTTTTTTTCTTTATTTTGTTTGCATCCTTTAAAATACAGCAAGTAAGCTTCAGCGATAGAAACACGCCTTTGTTTCCAGTACTGAATCTCTCGACTTTTATAGAACGTGAATAGAATAGAATAGAATCCCTAGTGTATTCAAGGGTCATGTTGTTACTTTGTAACATAATTTTATTGCTAGATAGTTACTCGGTCCGGGAGTATTTTTTTATCCTTTTCCTTGTCGCAAGATTTTTTCGGTAATTTGAGGCGTGCTATTAAACTTGTATTGAATTCGCCCACGCGTCGTAGTACAGTGGTCAGAAGTAAACTCTGAAAAAAGTGTAGATAGATAGATAGATAGATGGTTTATTTAAAATTACATCGCAGCCCGAAGGCTGAATTAAGTAACTTTTACAACATATAAAATGACAATAATAATCTATAATACAATTGTTGGTAAATCTTTTTAAAATAAAATAGTAAAAATTATTAAATTTGTAAAACTTCTTCATCCTTAAACTACAATTTGAGAAATAATCTTTGAATTATGATAAGATGCGTTGAATTGCCGGGACATTGCGAGTGTGAACGTATTATTTGCCCTACTGGTGTGAACGCGCGGTGTTCTCATGTAGACCTTTGTCACAGCCTCCTTTAGCCTCATTGGCTTTAGTTACTTAGCATGCCCTCCCAAGTTTTCGGATAGAATTATAGCTTAGCGTTGCCTGAGGACGAGGCTAGCTTAATTTCAATATAATCACTCATGATCGCCGGATCGCTCGAATCACTGAAGCGAGGATTGCTCACAATCGCAAGCAATCGCCGAATCGCTGAAAAGTGATTCCATAAAATCGCTGTCGAGCGCAGGCAGTGTTTTCAGCGATTCGGCGATAGTTAGCCATCATAAGGAAACTAGGTATTACATCTTACAATAGATCTGTAATTAGAACCCCTTTGTCTACGTCTACAGATCTTTTAAAGTTAAAAGCATTCTCATGAACAATCTACTTGAGTTTAAGCCCATTTGACTTTTAAACTTGTGGGTTATCATCTCCCTCGTCTTATTCGTCTCCAAGCCGTTTTACGACCCTTGGGTTATAAACCCGGCTTTGCGATTAAAGTCGTCTTTGGCCACAAGCTACATCATTTAATGAAAGCTTCTCCTATGAATCTTCTCAGTTATATGTTTCCTCAGTTCTGAATACTTTCCCTTTTGGATTCATTCTTTTTTGGTATAAGCTTCCTCAGATGTTTTAAAACTGTCCCACTACAGAAATGCGTATGAGAATTTGTATCGATAAAATAACCAACAAGCTCATCAACAAAAACACCAACTTATTATTGTATTAATACAGTCTTCAAGTCAGGGTAAAATAGGTAAAGTGATGCATTTATATGGCGCTTTATCCATATGAAGATGCTCAAAGGCGCTTTACAATGATCAGACTACGCCCAGCGGACCGAGAGCAAATTTACAAAGCGGTTCATGTAACCTGGTACTCATTTTACCGACCCAGGAAGGATGGAAAGCTGACTGAACTTTAGCGGGAAAGAAGATAACCCAAATATTCAATCCTCGACCAGACCGAGGATCTCGAGAAACTCAGAGTTTGGAGACAGGAATCTTTACCACTGCGCAAACTCCTCCGCTAGCTTTGCTATGATGAAGAACAAGCTGTGTTTGAGTGGTTTTACGGTTACTTTTGAAGAAAAAAAGTATAAAAATAATAAATAAGAATCAATAAAATCAATAAAATTGATAACTAATCACAGTAGCCAATATTAATTGATACGCTCACAAAAGTTTTCCAGATTGATTTTATAGACTTATAATAATAATCGACTGTGATCGACGACTAATGATTACATATTTTTGATTTTGATCGACTACTTATACCCAGTAAAGTGTATGGCACAATTTAAAATTTGTTTCAAATCGAATACTGTTTCATATGTTTGAAGTTTGTTTCATTATTTTAAATGTGTTCTTTGTTACATTTAGGACCAGTTGTTACGTTTGAGCCCTCGACAAGATCTTTCGGTAAGTTGTTAGACTCTCCGATAAGTGCGATCAGTGTCAATCGGCTATAAGTTCTTTTGTTTTAACGGTTCGTGAGTTTAAGGATTCTTAAATTCCTTTGTTATAACCCCCTCTCGGTCATAATTTCCTTTGCTCGTAATCTTCCTCGGTTATAAATGTTTTTGTTTGTAAGCACTCACATCTACATGTCAAAAGCCTCCTGAGTTATAGACCTCCTCAGTTACGATCACCTTTCCCTAGGAGCTTCTTTATGTTATAAGTCGGCTTAATAGCTTCTTCAACTAGAAGCACCTTTGATAATGCATGATCAGTCGGTTACAAGCCCTTTGCTTACCAACTCTAACAGTCTTTTAGGCCTATATCCTCTTTGGTTGTAGAACGTCTTGATGTTATGCAACATTCGCATATTAGTCCTTTAGAGTACAAAAGCATCAAGGAATATAAGCCTTTCAGTAATACACCTTTTGGTCCTCTTGTAAACTCGTTACTTACAGAACATCTAACATCGGTAATCCTGAAAGTACGCCCTCGGGGATGCTTCTTATGTAATTGTTCGACAGATATCTAAAAAATAAACAATTGCACTTTTACAATCATCTCAGCAACATATTAAGCCCGTATACAAGAACGGAGATGCTAGAGAGAACAAGCTGTCTCAAAGACTGCAATAGTACCTGTAGTTTCAATTGCTTTTACCTGGTCTTTCTTTTATGGTAATTGAGTGAGGTTTTTATTTTATTGGCAGCTAAATTAATTTAAAAGTTCAAAGTGAATTTTTCGTTAAATACCAACACTCCAGCCTATTTTGCCTCCCCTTCCGTCTTGAACTTAAAAAAAGAAGCCAAAGTTGAGTGAAAAATCATTAAAAGTGCCAGCCTCATAAGGAAGGATAAGAATAGAAATTACCAAAAGGCTGTCTGAACTGAAGAACATAGAGAAGCGTACTGAGTCAAATCAATTAGGGAAACAGACAAATTGTGCGTAGTAGTTTAAATGTGATAAGTGAAATTGCTCCAAAAGGCTTCTGAAAGACTAAAGTGGAGCTTATTGAATGCAATCAAATAGAACAACGAAGTGATGGTTCGTAGACCTCACGAAACAGAATAATTTAACAAAGCTTTTTATTGAAATAATTCACGTCTTAAAACTTTTCAGTTTTCTGAAATTGGTCGTTATTACCACTTCTCATCTTTTATAAACACTGTTCTTCATTCATTGTCATGGGCTTTATCTGTCGCATCACCGTTGCTGTCGAGAGATTAAGCTTTTAATTTCCATGTCTAAACTAGAAGCCTAAATATTTAGTGTTAATGTTGCTTTTTCTCCAATATCAATCTTTCAATTGCTTTGTCGGCCAAGAATCTAAGTTTTGTGGTTTCATCAAACCTTATTGATTTAAATTAATAGATACATATAGCTCTTGAAGGCAAACAATTGCATAAAAACCTAATTTGCGCTTAATAGACAAGATTGATCTTTATCAGAAGGAAACTGTATTATATGTCGGGGAAGCGTACATAGTTAGACACTTGTCTCTGAATTGCGCATTACAAACTTACACCTTAATTGCTCCTTCTGAAATCTTTGGAAAAGTAGTTAAACCTTGCTGGTTGCAGTTAACTTCGCCATTCTCACTAACTTCAGGACAAGGGTTGGCTCCGGTTGCTGCAGTTACAGCTAGCACGAGGAACACAAACATGTTGGAAACTAAGAAAACAAATTGAAGAGGGTAAGGGACGTAACTACCGTTAAACTTTTTTTACAATCTATTCATCTAGAGTATTTACAGAAGAAATAAATAGATAAAGGTCAGAAAGAAAAATGAGTCCGGAATGTATATACGGAACAAGAAACTGAGTCCTATTCAGACTGGGCTTTTTTGGTGTCCCTCAGACTAAAAGGGAGGGGGGAGGGAGTTCTTTAAGCCCCCTACGTGTAACATTTTTGCAATTAAAACTATGGAAGAGATATTTTCAAAATTGTCAAATCTTATCAAGTTTGCTAAACTTTAATCTTGTAATTAATTAATGACATGACGTCATATGACGTCAATGTTACGTCATTACTGTCAAAAATTTGGATTTTTTCAAAATCCAGCTCATCTTAAGAAGAATAAGAAGAGGTTTCTGAATTAAAAACGACAAAATGAAGAAAAAAATTGGAAAAACTACCTTTTTTACTACCAAAACATTATTTTAAAAGAAATCTAGTAATGCAAAGCTTATATTATTTCTAGCCAAAGTTCAATGTTCAAAATTAATATTTTACTGCTCTCTTTGTCTTTAATGTTGTTAGTGTCACTAAAACTGTTTTATTTGAAACGTTTTCAATTGCAAATCAACCAGAAAAAGCTTGGATATTTGAAGAGGGGAAAAGTACATGGGCGTAATCTTGAATTCAAAAACGGTTTTGTGCAATACCTTTGACATTACAGGTCACGTTGGAAATCAATTAAACAACAGAAGTTTTCGATAAATTGACTTTAGAGACTAAGATCAATCAGTTGTTTGAAATAGTTTGTTATCCAGGAAGGAATAATGGGGGTAGGGTCAATTTGACCACCCCCTCGATTTTTGTGGATTAAAATTCTAGCTTCTCTTCTTTGTTGCTAACACATCTTTTGACCTGAATTGGGTGACGTCGGGATTGATGACGTCATCATAATAAGTCACACAACCTGTGTGTTGACTACAAAAGTGAAATTTTTCGCTAAAAATGCGACTATTTTCACCTAAATACTGACAACTTTACACTACTTCATACAGTTTTGTATACACTCGCTAAATATTTTTCTCTCTCAACATTTTCAGTGTTTAATTCAAAAACCTGAAAAATTGAAAATCCAAGGTGGCGGCCTTGCTTTGCTCAGAGACTGACTGACTCTGGTCTGATCTCTATTACTTTCTTAATTTACTTGGGGTATTCTTAATGAGGGTTAGGAGCCCGACGAACAACGAGAACCAATGAAAAGTAAGAGAGTAAAAGAGAGATCTAAGTAATATGGCAACTTATCATTTACATCTATTTTGGCAACTTCATTGCGTGTGCGTCCACTACACGTTATTCCCATGCGCGAGTGTATAGTGATGACAAACTGGTGTAATCTACTTCAAAAGAGTTGAAAAGTTCGGACGTGTACACCTGAGATGCTGCCATTTCATTTCAGTACAAGCTTGATTATCAGTACAAGTAACGGAAACAAAAGCAAAACGATCCTACTTTCTTCACGATCCAGCGATATTTTCGATTGTTGAAACTGTTAATCTTCATTGGCAAAAGGTAATAGAAGTTAGAAATTAAAAGCCACATCTTTTTATAATTTCAACGATATAGCCAAACTTTACCTAAGTGATCACAACAGTGATGGTCGATTGCTCTTTCTAATCTCTACAAAGTAGAACGAGTGTTTCCGTTCTCTAAATTCTAGTCTTCATTGTGTCAGGCGGCTTAAACCAACGATAGAACATCATGGCAGTTCTTACGAACATTTCCGTAACTTTGGTCATGAAAAAGACCGTTCCCTGTTAAAATATTCATGATTATGAAAACTAATCACTTTGCAATTGTACTAGCTTTTAAAAACGTGAACTTCGTGCTGACTCCCATTGGGTACGCTGTTTCTGACTCGTGTTAAGGAACAAATTATCTTTTTATGTAATAAGCATTACGACATACCTTGATAACTAGTTTTAATCTTCTCTAGTTAAGATGAGAAAACCGTCATGTTAGTTCTTGTCTGACAAATACTAAGTTACCTTTTGTTGTCTAGATTTTCGGTACCGATAGAGTTCAACTACTCACATTGTATTTTAATTCCTTACATTCTTCACTTGAAAATAGAACGCAGGTTTCTGTTCCAAAATTCTAACCAGTTCTGTCAGCACTAAGACTTTAGAAATAGCCGAAAATGCTTTTCATGTAAGTTGATTTGATCTGATTTGAATTATATTTGCTAGGATTTCCAATGAGCTAAGAAACTGCCAAAAATAAGGTTTTCACATTAGTACAATACACTCTTTTAGTCTAAGCGTGTCTTGTTACCACTTTTCATTATCCAATAGAAACATAGATATTCTAAAAGCTCCTTAATACTATAAAAGCTCGTGTTCTGCAAGACAAAAATTCTTCAAATTCAGAAATAAAAAGATTCAGATTCAGAAATACAAAGATTCAGAAGTAAAACGATTCAGAGAGAGAACCGGTACTGAAGATGTTAGCTGTTATAACTTGGGTAGGACAGAATAAAGATCCCGTATACATTTATTTGGTCTACCACTGAGTCACATTTCACCCATCTAAACTAAAAGGTGAAGAAGACCTTAGTCATAAAAACTACTATAACACTCGTATAAGTGCTCGAGTTGGGATTTGTTCCAATGCAACTACTTTTTAAGTTTACCATTTGCACGTGAAAACACCGGATTTGACAACCGAAAAATAAAAATGTTGTTTTGTGTTTAAACCGTGCAGCAAATTCTCAAAACGCTTTTTATTGGAAATATAAAAACTATGGTTTTAATGCGTGCAACAACTTACTCGGCACAATTATTCGGAGATTCCATTCCTTTAATCATTTGGAAAAAATTGTAAAGCTATACTTCACATCCGCAAAGCTCATCTAATAGACACTGCAGCTCTAAATAACTGAATTGTATGTATTGTCTCTGCTGTAAGTAGGATTTAAAAACACACAATCGTTAGTTGGAAAAAATGTTCTTTTGTGCTTAAACCGTGTAGCAAATTCTCAACAAATTCTTTGTTTTTGAAACTAAAAGTTTTGTGTTAATACGTGTAACAGCTAACTCACAATTATTCAGAGGCTCTGTTCCTTCAATCAAATGGAGAAACTTGTGAAAGAGATAGTTCACATCCGCAGATCTACTCTCTCAGACACTACAACTCCAAATAACTGAATTATATGTACTGTTTGTTCTGTTATGAAGCAAGGATTCATAAAGGATTTAAAAGCACACAAAGGCAATTTGCAGGTGGTAAGATAATCTTCTGCATCCTGTCGAAAAGACAACACTCGAATATAAGTTCAATATAATTTACCTCACGAAGAACTGATTTAAATGTCAAGTTTTTGATTACAAGGAGACGTGAATTAGAATGTGTTTGATGATACAC
>JAOBRG010348698.1:0-13678 GCA_027574985.1 Umimayanthus nakama | reverse complement strand
ATACAGTTTTATTAAATACAACAACAAATTATTTTTCACCGGCAAATATTTATTTGAAAATAAATTTTGTGTCTGAAAGTACCGCCGTTTCCGTTGAATCAAATGTCACATGACAGCCTCATCAACCATGTGTTTTCCATATATAGTCAATCACTAGAATGTGAGCTGATAACCGGTGACCAACGAACCAATCAAATTGCTTGAAATCGCATAGCCATTGTACTGTATTTAATAAATGGTATAATCCTATGTCAAGAAAAATCTCTGATAGTCTGATAGCTATTTTAATTGTGTTTATTGGTGCTCGGCCATTTGTGCATTAGCTAATGAAAAAGGTGAAGTATATAAATCTTGAAATGTATGCTGAACAGAAAATAGAATTTGCACAAGTGCAATTCCACGTTATGTACCCATCGATCAATTAGAAATTTTAACATCTCCCGGGCAATCCCCGGGCATTTGACAAAACTGCCATTTCCCGGGGGCCTTGGAGGGTGCCGGGAATTTGAACAAACAACGAAATTCAAACTGTATTTGTTCGTTTGATACGACTAGGCTTGGTTTGCTCTTGTTTTGATTATAAAGCGTGTTTTTGACGTCGATATCCACAATAAAATACACAAGACAACCTGCAAAATTCTCTAATTGTTCTCTAAAATCGTTTAAGTGAAGGTAGCATTTTAGTGCATGTCACACAGCACAAATTTAGTGAGCTGTTATTCTGTTGAGATATTCAGTTCCACTTTGATTATTAATCATGAATTCTCTGTACTGAGTGAACATATTACAACAATTAAGTTAAACAAAAAAAAAAAATCTTTCTTGTTCCAGGAGCATTTGAACTCAGACCCTTCCACATCACAGAGAATTCGACCAACAACTTATTTCAAAAGTTCAAATGCCCGGGGGACGGCCCTGGGTGGGGAGTGTTGAAGTGTCGCCGAATTGATCGATACATAAAAACTCAAGATAGTTTGAAACAGTTTTTAATTGCAACTGAACTTCTGAGAGGCTCACTTACACGTATTGTGCTAAATATGTTACTGCTCTTTGTTTATGACCGCTGTTACAATGGAACCTTGGTTTAACGAACTTTTGCAGAATGAAGTCCTCCGGATAGTTCAAATGTTACAATAAAATGTATGAAATACAAACCTCGCAATGTCGAACCTCGATGTAACAAAGTTCTCGATATAGTTATAAGTATAAAGAACACAGTCGGTATTCAAAATACAAAGTATACCTATTACCTTGAAGCATCAAAAAATACCAACATGCGACTAAAGATGAATGCAGAACCGACAAACAACAATAAGAATTAAAATAGTTTTAGGCAATGTTAAGAGTTATTTAATCGTGTACATGTACATGAAGTTTTTGTTACTCTCATGTACTAGATAATTACGTAATCTGACATATAATCCGAAACCAATTGTAGAACTGCACACGTTTAAGGTATCCTACTGATGAACAGTTGCTGATTTGCATTTTATTTCAGAAACATCATAGTAGTCTGTACAGTTTCAATAACCTTTTGCTATCTCTTGTCAATCCTTACAAGGGGCAAACCATTTAACTCTTTAGGGAAGGGGGGGGTGGAGGTTTTGGTCAGTGCGAGATTTTTTTCCCACTGACATGCAAGGCAAATATTTTTTTACGTCGAATAAGCTGTTCAAGAATTGTATTTCCCTAGATGTAACATTTTTTTTCCACTTTCTGACTACTGCAAGATATTTTTTCCGTTTATGGTTTTTGTATGCAGTTTTTTTTATTCGAAAACCTGCTTGCAAGATTTTTGTTTTCAAAAAACTCCACCCACCCTCCCTCACCCCACCCCCTCTTCCCCCTCAAGAGTTAAATGGTTGACCCCTAAATACAGTGTTTTTAGGCCACTGCATGCCTGTATGGAGTAGTCTCCCATCAGGTGCTGTAAAATATTGGAACAGTGTCTCAGTTTAAGCCAAAAGGCTAGTATTATTCTACCTACTGATAAAGTTATCACTGACTTCCCTCTGCTTAGATTAGCTTAATGCTAATCAGTGGCAATTAAAGATTAAATCAAGAATTGTTAGTATTGGGCGTACATTTGTTAAAACATTTTCCGTTTGCTTAAACTAACCGGAAGCATAATCACGCTCTTTTATCAGCGGCTACCCTGGTCGGCAAAAAGAAAATACAACATTTTATTTTTTCCTCTGCGGTCACAGTAACAAATACTGAACTATGATTGGTTCTTAGCGCATTCGTGAGCGGGCAAGATTTTCCTATCTCTGATCACGGTCACGGTAACCCGTGCACTGCTTCGCCTCTGGTTCACCCCTTGATGTGCTTGTCCGTTGGAGGAAAAAATAAATAAGTTATTTACCTGCTTATGGTCGGTCCGTAAAGGGAAAAACTTTGACCTCGGCCTGAATATGCTGACCTTGGCCCAGAGGCCTCGGTCAGCGTTTTCAGACCTCGGTCACAGTTTTTCCCTATACGGACCTCCCAGTAGGTAAATAGCATATATGTATTCAAAAGAAATGAAAGGCAAAGCACTACAGAGGATTTTGTCACTGACGAGAAATAAATTAGTTCCGATCAATTATTTTTGTGCTGTGTCCAAAATAAAAGTTCTTTGCCTTTCTTCAGCCTCGGGTTTGTTCTTAGCAAGCTCTTAAATTTCGGGCATTTTTCAGCCTCACACTCTTTTAATAAAAAAGGCTCTTATAAAAAGCAGTCTGTTTACAAAACCATTCAGATATAGCACGCAACGCATCACTGTTTTAAAAAATAAATAATAATAGTTAGGAATACTAAAAATAAACCTGAACCTAACTAACATTTTGGTTTTCTTTTTGCAAGTTCGTTATTTCGAGGTTTTAAATTTAACAAACCCTCGATATAATGAATACGTTTACCCAGTGTCTTGATCTAGTACTTCGCTCAACTGAGCTTTCATTTTATAACAACCTTCAACTTATTATCCCGCGTATTCCAACCAGTTCCGGCGTGAGTGCAAAGGTTGATAAGGTGAAAAATTGATTGTAATACTAGCCAACTAAAACCGACTTGAGCCAATCGAACCAACCTAAACTCTTCCTCATATACTCAGTAAGCTTGCGTTATCAATCCTTTCTATGCGATTCTGTTCGGGTTAATTGTTGTTTGAAACAGTTTTTAACTTCAGCGCCATTGAACTTTCTGAAAGGCTTACTAACTCACATGAAGTAATACATTGCTGCTTCCTGTTGATGGTTGTTTTTACAACAATCTTGAAGCTTACATTTCCATGTACTCCCACCGATTTCCGGCGGAAGTGCAAAACTTGGCCAGGTGAAAAAACACCAGCCAAATAAAACTGGCATGAATCCTTAGTGATATACAAGGTAATCGTTGTAAGGTGGAAGCAGGTGGAAGCCACCTTAACTGTTTCCTCATCCAATCGGTATTCAATAGTCAATCAGGATCAGCTTGCGTGAACCGTCTTTGCTATGCGCTTCTATATTAACGAAAATTTTTTTTTGTTTATCTAGTCAATAAGCTGTAAAGGCGTTGCTCAACTCTACATTTAAAGGAGTTTTTAACTTGTTGATATTGATCTCATGATCACTCAGGAAGAAGTTTTTTTTATATGTATTCAACAAAGGGCAGTAGTTTGCAGTGGTTTCTTGTCCACGCTACGTTAAGCTTGACCGTTTGACGTTTTTCTTTACTAAAGGCATTTGCTCCAATAAATTCTTACCAGTACTCCCAATTAATACTTTCGACTGTTTCGTCAGTTCACAAATTGTTGATTTCAAGAAGCACCTCCTAGAATTTACTAACGCTATAAAGAAACATAAATAGAAACTAATATAGTCCAAGACCCAAAAAAGACTAATTACAGAGAAATACGTGTGTTTTCAAAACTAAATAGGGAAAACTATATAACCGAGAATTACATAAAATGCATAAATGTTAAGCCTAGCTTCTGGTGTTCCTTGAGAGCATACACTCTACCTTCTATCCCATGTGAGAATCTCATTTTTAAAATTATCACACCGAAAAATTAGCTTTGTCCTTGATGTTTAGGGTGACTTTTCAAAGAGGTTTCATCTTCTTACTGAGGACCTACAATTCATCATAAACTTAGACTTTGAAATATTTAGTGTTATATCTTTATACTTGTAAAGCCCCTGTCCCAGTCTATCCAGGTCCTCGTTTAACACGATCTATAAAACGTGAGCTGACTGATATGAGCAGTAGAACGCAGTGTCGTGTGTGAATAGCGTGATAGCAATGTTCTGTAGATAGGCGTGCCGATCATTTTAGTACGGAAATAAGTAAAAGTAGCTTGCAGGGAATGAAATTTGGGGGGGCATAAGCAGTAACTACCGCGCCGCAGATAAGTATCGCTTAAACAAACAACGGATTTTTTGACAGGGGCATGAGAGGTAGCATAGAAACCAAGTAAAATTGGTTCTAGATTTTCGCATGATCTTGAACTTCTTTATCATAAGTTGGAGGGAAAGTGCAGCTCTTTCAATCATCTGGCAAGCAGTAGGGAGGAGGGAGTTTGGGTGATAGTTATTGTTGTCATTCCAATTTCCTTGTTTGAAGAAAGGAGTTACTTTGGCGCATATCCATATCTCTAGAAACCACACGTAGTCAACAGTAGTCAAAAATATTTAAGTCACGCACTTTATATAGTCATTCACTTTTGGTTTACAACTCAGTGTACGGTACATGTGTCAATCTGATTGTATCAACTTCATCAAAAAGTAATCTTTTTGTTTTTTACAACGTATAGGTATTCAAAATATGATTGAATTTACTCTAAAACTCCTATATACCTGTAATGCCTAAACTGTATTGGTGAAATAAGTCAGAGCAGAAAAAAACTCCCAAACCGAATTTAGTTAAGAAGTGCAGTTGTTATACGTTGTTAGATTGCAACGATAGCTTTGATACTCATTGATCACAAGGCTAGTTTCGGCACTACAGTTCTCCAACAAATACACTCCCGACTCAACCCTCCTCATCTTATATAAAGAGAACAGTGATTCACATCTAGTCTTAAACTGATTGACACATTTTGAAAAAGCACTGAATAAGAAAAGGAAACAAATGCATGGAGTTCTAGTTGCTGCTATTCGTTACATAGATGCTTACAATCCGCTGGCGATTTGGTAATTTGCTTTGCAAGCTTACTGAGATTACGTGAAACTCTGTGAAGTGTTTAAAATTCCTTGAAATGAAGGTGTATTAGGTTGCTTCTTTCCTTCCTAAAAAGTGTTGAATGTAGATTAACGAAAAGCATTACAGGGAAACTTTAATGGTTGAGTATTTTAAGTAAACCTCCTTTGGCACTGATTTGCGGCTATGTTTCGCAACACTAGTTTTGTTTTCTGTTCAGATTTGTCAGTTCTAATTCAAATGAAAAGAAACGTCTTTGTCTTCGTCTTTGTCAAAAGTTCAACTGAACTACGCTTTACATTTGAGTCAGTGTATGTATAGTTTTCCTAACTGCTGCAAAAATGATAGATTGAAGAGACTTTGGAAGTTATTGTTGAGCTTTAGTGTACCATCCCGCAACAGACCGTACATCACTATATACAAGAGCGCGATGACTGCATCAGTGACAGCAAACACAGGAGAAAAGGAACCCGGTGTAAACAGCTTAATCATTCACTAGCTCGTTGTAAGCATTTTCTACCGGCTTGGAATGTCAATGTAACTGAATAAGCAGGCTTCAATATAAAGCATTTTACCGCTTTACATCTACATTCTCATTTCTGAAGGAGTTCAGTAATTTTACATACATGCATACGTACACACATGCAAGAACGGAACTCAATATTTTATCTACCGCTCTCCACACATAAAAATTCTTCATTTCTTGCGCTTTTGTTGCAATTTAGACGTCGATCTAAACCAAAACTTTCACAATTTTCCAAGAATGAACTGAAATTTTGTTCAACTATACGTCTTGAAGGATAATAGTAAACTAGTATTCATCTGTTATTCTTGTTGCTTTCGCAATTGAGTCACTCGAATGCGTTGGTTTCAGTCCACCTCAACGAATAACTTGGAAAGTCGCAATGGCCGGGTTTGGGCCTATAAGTTTGTTACTAAACTAACATAAAACATCAGAAACGACAACAATGTGGAGGCCAGTTTGATCTGAGCTCAAACTTTAAAGAAAACGATGCGAGAGGTCTTTTAATGTTTCACTTGATACTTCAGTTTAGCTTCAAATGATTTTTTGGGCACGAACTAATTCTTAAGAGCTGGTAGAAGAGATTCGCTGGTTTGCTCTATTGTACGATCATACTGACCTATCAGCGCACTGCCCATCAAGTACATTATAAAACCATTCACACTAAAACGAGATTTCCCAACCGATATTTCTGGTAAGATTTAAATAATCAGTATAGCTTGATTTTGCTTTCTTGTCTCTGAACAGGACGTTGCCTGAATTGAACTTCGCACTTGGATATTATTGAAAAAAGTTCGTGAGTAAAATATACAGCTTTGCTTCTATGAAACATCTGTTAGCTCTGGCAGAATGCCTCAATTTATGGTGCTCGGATGTGCAAAGTATAGCATGATATATTTTTCAAACATTTTCTGTGTAAACCTAGCTCGAGGAACACGGAGCTTCATCACAGGAACACTCCCATACATGATATCGTACTGGCGCTTTGTACTGTCTTTTTTGTATGAGTATGACGAATCAAAAATTTCTTTAAAACCTAAAAGCAGCTAATAATGAAAGAAGACAGTAAGCTTACCAAATATTTACTAAGAAATTGACTTACCCAAACCTTTCCGGTTATCATTTTCCGATATGACCAACGCCGAGTGTAGATATAGACGCGCAAACAACTAAGGATGAATCAATGTAGTCAACCCTCTTTTATGATAGGCCCCAGTCTCCCAAAAAGTCGAGATGTTTGTTCACTGAACCAATGTTTCACTATTCTTGGGAGCCAGTATTCCCTTCAGATCGTAGCTATAAAATGGTTAACCGGATAAACAGATGTAGCTTCACCACGATTTCTGCGCATATACAACCTTTTATCAGGGCGTTTATTTCTCATTTTGTCAGTGAAATTACCGTAAGCGTAGGTGTTCGTTGACACTTGACTCGTTGGGGAAGCATCTCTTCGCCCCTTTGCAACTTCCTGAAATATTATGCGATAATCTAAAGATACAAGCTATTAAGCGCGAATAGTTTTCTGGCGCGCGTGTGCTTTATGTGTATGATGCCGAGAGTACAGGCCACGCAGACAATTCAAACATTTAACGCAGCACTCCTTTGCAGTCATGATGTTAGCAGTTTCAAAATCAAAATCTGCAGGCTGGTTTCCTGCCTCAGTAAGTCAGTGCGTATTTTTGAGGTGCTTGGGCTTTTTTGAGAGGTTTCAACAATACTTGACAAATTAAAAAAAAATTATGTTGGCCTTTGGACGACTGAATACGACTGGATACTCGTGTTTTTCGGTTCTGCTAACTTTTATAAAGAACCTTACGTACACGTAAGCTTATTCCCGGAACGGACACGAACTCTCGAGGGCTTGTTGGACTTGACAACATGCATAGCCAATCAAAAAAATTCATCTTTCATTTACCGTTCGATACTGGCTGTGTCATCTGTTAATTTCAGATGTTGATAGAGATCTGACTGGAAAGCGGAAGGAAGCAGTCTTTGAAACCCGGTAGTATAGTCAGCTGTTATCGCTACTGTTCGGTTCATCAGAGATTAAACAGAAGGTTCATAAAATTAATGTTTTCCGGCCAGATTAGACTAACAACGGGATTGTAAAGCTTGACATTTCTTTTTCTTCTTTTTTGTTGCAAAAAAGAAACCATGCGAGGAATGCCATAAAAGCCGTTGTGCTCCGCAACTACCCCAATACATATGTATTCTTGGGAATCTACCTATGGAAAGAGATGGGACTAAGTGGGAAGGAATGACCTTGGAACATGTGGTTATTGATTCCACCCGCATGGAACCCTGGAGGCTAAGGTACTGTCCACCAAATACTTATAGTAACACAAGAAAAAGAGGTGCAGGTGTTTGTTATTTTTATGAGAAACAAACAATTCTTGTCCAGACACATTGTTCTTTTTATACCAATATCAGGTCTTACTACCTACAATTGTTTTTAAAAGTTGTTTTGATGAAAAAGCGTAGTTTGAATAAAAATTTGGAAGAAGTACATGTAACAACTAAAGTAAAATGTAACACAGCTGCGCTACCGGCAAAGTTAGTACATTTCTTGTGCTTCAGATCAACCCGTCTTCCTGAGGGAGATACATCTCAGTATCAAATTGTTCTCAAAAGTACTCTTGATCAAAATGTTCCGGAATCGTTTATCGGTGCACATTCAAAGGTTGTAGAATTCCCAAACATCTCCTTACAGGATACGTTGTCTGTGCCTGTATTCTCGTATGATTGGGTGCTATTATCCACCAAAGGTTGTAAGATGATGCATAACCTACACTTATGTTTTAAGTTGTTTTAGCCTGTTAGTATAATATCTCAACAGAAGAAAACATATAACCTACAGTACAGATCTTGTAAACTCGAAAAAACTGACGTTTAACTAGTACAATTTTAGTATTTTTTATCTTTAATGTTAACTAGACAGCGGCAAAGTCAGGTGGGATTAATCATTATTCGATATATCCTGAAGGCAGGTATAAAAACAAGCTTTTGGCTTCTAAAATTCTATGAAAAGAAAACTAATTTACTTTTATTTATTAGTGCAGTTAGGGATTCTACACATTGGAATTGAATATGGCGACCCATGAAATTGTGTGAAGTCATTTTTAGACAAGCACGTCACCTAGATATTGTGGTGAAAGACTCAGTTAGACCCCGTTTTCAGTGATGCACGCTTTCAGCAAACTACTAAGACAACTGGAGAATGCGAAAATAGTTAAAACTAGAACTTACATCTTTTAACTATTCATTCTAACGGAAAGTTTATGATTTACATAGCTATAGCTTGCGGTAGATCCATTTTTAGTTCGCCCGATTCGAAAAAACACCCCAAACACATGGAAAAAAGCAAAAACAAGTAGATTTTAACCAAAACTGTACCATGCATACACCTCATTCAAAAAAGGTTGTCTTCTGATTTATGGTATTGTACATTGCGCATTGTCGCATACCAAGACCGCAACGCACCATGGGTGTAACGAATTTTTAAATAGCGTTGTAGGTGCCGAAAATGAAACAGCGACATTCGTGTATTAGCCCTTGAAGCAACGTGGAGAACGAATGTCGCTGTATCATAATAGACACCTACAATGTTATTCAAAGCTTCGTTTTATCCGTGGTGCGTTGCGGTCTGGGTATGCAACAATGTGCAATGCACAATGCAACAAATCAAAGACAACCTTTTCTATTAGGTGTATAATACAAATTAAACATATAAGTTGTTCACCGATAAATAAATACTTTTATTTTTTCCTCTGCGGTCACAGTAACAAATACTGAATTGTGTTTGGTTCTTAGCGTATTCGTGAGCGGGCAAGATTTTCCTATCTCTGACCACGGTCACGGTAACCTGCGCTGCTTCGCCTCTGGTTCGCCCCTTGATGTGCTTGTCCGTTGGAGAAAAAAAAAAAAAAGTTATTTACCGGCTAATGGTCGGTCCGTATAGGGAAAAACTGTGACCCAGAGGCGCTAGGCCTCGGTCAGCATATTCAGACCTCGGTCACAGTTTTCCCCTATACGGACCTCCCAGCCGGTAAATAACATATTTATACACACACTTATAATATACACGCACACATACATACATACTTACATACATACATGTATACATACATATATACATAGATACATACATACATATATACGTCAGTACGTACGCACAAACATAGATACATACATTCATACGTACATATGATACACGCAGCTACAAGCTGGCTAAAAGGAAAAGCACGGTGACACACGTACATGATTTAGTCGTTGACGAGTGAGTGGTGATGGTTAAGTTACGTAAGTTTGAGATCGGTCTCTTTGATTTTCAACTAAAGCAGTTAAGATCAGTTTCAATTACCAAACATGTTTCAAGAATTACGTAGGATTTTTTTATTTCATTATTTATACCACATATAACACAGGTAGAAAAACAACACCCTTGGTGTTGCCTCGGTGTTGGTTGTTGGATATTGGAAAATTAACAATAAAGGTATCACTGTTTAAAGCAATTTGTCACACGTTTACCGGTATACTGTTTTCAGTTCAAGATTATGCTCAGTTCACAAAACTTTAAAACTTTAATAGGAAGAGGTATTCATTATATATTTTAATTCTTCATAGTATTTGACGAAATTTCTGGTTGAATGACGTTCTCATCTATCGACGAAACGCATCAGTAGACTTGCCTGAAACGAAAAAACATTCGGTCAGCAAGCAACATGCACGTCTGAGAGCTGGATCGTTTTTTTCTAGTTCTTTGGGAGGGGTTACGGGTAGGCTAACGGGAAAGTGTTTGTGAAGATTAAGGGGGAGGGTCGAGGAAAGCTAATGAATGGGGCGGGGTTACAAACAGCTGAGGGCTGAGAAAGCCTGAGAAAACGATAAGAAAAAGGTTGTGGAAAGGGTCGGAGGGAAGGCTAGAAACAGATAAAGTTAAAAGAGAGGGTTAGGGGGAATGGTTTTTGGGGGAAAGGTTCAAGATGAAAAGGAAGGACCCGAAAAGATAGGGTAACGGTTTGGTGCGAAAGGTTGTCGAAAGTCTGGAGGGAAGGGTTAGGATATGGTTAGCAGAAAGGGTCAAAGGGGAAGGCTGCGGTGGTGGCCATTCTCAAAGAAGTATAGTTTTCCACACCTACCTTTTTTTGCCACCACGAGTTGCAGTTTCTGCTGACCAGTTCCAATGTGAGATGAAACAACGCATGCGTAGGAACCTTCATCAGCCTGATCAACGTTTCTGATAGTTAATGACGTGTTAACCATCATCTTAGCCATAAAAGCATCGCGTATTGTGTAGAACTGAGTTTCTATGGCGTATTTCGCATGGTCATCTATCTCTTGGCTTTTAAACATCCAGTACACGAACGAATAACCTTTAGGAACGTATTTTCCTATGCAAGATAGAGTGCTGTTTTTTCCTTGCTTAGCTGTAACCACAGGAGAAACGACCTTCACTTCTGGGGGAAGGGGTAAGATAAGATCTGTCGTGAAACAATCAGAAGGCGAACGTTACATCATCATCCATTATTTATACATTATAAACCTACTATAGGACAGAAACTTGTTTTAATTTTCCACGCAATATGGTGAAATAGAGCGTGTTAATGGAAAAAGCATAATTGAAAGTGGGGGTGCTTTGTAACCACACAGTAAGGCGAAATACGGCGCGTTAAACATAGTGGGGGTGCTTTGTTCATGTACCGTAAGTTAAAGCGAATTAGCAACAATGACCATTGAAACAAGGTTTTTTTTTATCAATTTAAAGCAAGTTTAACGAAGTACATCTTTCTATCAAAACCCTTTGCACTTTAAAAGATGCTAGCTTGTAGCATGTGCAAAAAAAGTTGTATAAAAATTAAATTAGATGAAAAACAATGGTGTGAAAAACTACCAAAAAAATTATTTTCTATTTTTACTTTTATGCAGGCCTAGTGCAGTTATAATGCACTTACTTAAGTGCTTTTCAAAAAAATCCTGCGTACGAAAACTCAATGAGAAAAATGAAAAAATTCTGAGCAAGGTTACGTAAAAACTACGCTATACTGATCCATAAAAGATCGGAGATTTAAAATTTAGAATGGCTTTGGCGTACATGTTGTTAACATGTTCTTACGTTATTGATGCCCACGAACCTGTAACAACAACTTCGACCTTATACGTGGCAGTGCCTACGCGGTTTGTAGCTTTACATGTGTATATTCCTGCCTCTTTATGAGTTATGGCGTAGATTTTCAATCCCAGTCCGTTAGCCCGGGGCAGCAGTGCATAGGCACCATGCATAGCCATTGGGTCATCGCTTAAAACATGTCCGTTTCTCAGCCACTCATAAGAGGGTTTGGGGTCACCAGAAGCGAAGCAGTGAAGCTGCACTGTTTCCCCTGTTACTACCACCCTTGGGGTGGGCGAGAAGTAGCCTCGCTGGAACTTGATTTTGGGACCAGCTACAAAAATGAACATTAAATATTATTAAAAACTAAGCATTTATCTGCCATACCAGTTGTTATTGCCACGGGCCGTAATACTAGTACTAACAGTTGTATACGTAACAGTAGCAGTAACAGTAATAGCAGCAATAGTAGTGACAGTGGTAGTGGTAATAGTAGCAGTAGCAGCAGTCAGTAGTAGTAGTAGTAGTAGTAGTAGTAGTAGTAGTAATGCTGGTAGTATTAGCAGTAATAGTGGTAGTAGCAGTTGCAGTAGTATTAAATACGGTAATATAGTGGTAGTAATAACGGCAGTAGTAGTAGTAGTAGTAGTAGTATTCATTTATTTATCTACACAATTCGCCCATTGGGGCAGGGATTGACCAACAGAGCAAGGCTCCAATAACGGTAGTAGTAGTAGCAGTAGTGGTAGAAGTAGTAGTTAAAGTAATAGTAGCAGTTGTAATAGTAATAAAAGTCCTAGAGCCATTATAATACAGTAGTCTCGAACTCTCATGGGGAACGGGAAACGTTTGAGACATCCGGAGTTTGACTTAAGCAAAGATGCACAAAACTTCATATATTTTATGTGAATTAAATAATTTTACAACAGAATATACTTAAGTTTGTTTTGCAGTTGAAGTGGCCGTTATATAACAAGGTATATAGCACAGTTTTGAGTTTTCATCGCAGCTACAATTCAGAGTAACATGAATCAAATTATATAACTAATAACATAAGATGTTGCATTGTGATCTTCTACCGAAATCATGTACCTATTCAACCACCAATTCAAGGATGATTCGAGATAGAGCAAAGTTTGAGTTCAGTGAATTCGATACAAGTGGAGACTACTGCATGTAGTAATAGTAGTAGATTCTCTTTATCTGCTTCAAAAGTAAATCGATTGCATTTCTTTAACCATTTGAATACTACTTGTAACAATAATGTAATAAATACTAAAGGCCTGGCTAAACTAGGATACATGTAGCGCGCTACATTGTCGCGTGCTACATGTATCCTGAATGTTTCCCTGTTTAGCCACCGTGGAAACATTGTAGCGCGTGACAAAATTTGTAGCCAAGACACAAAAAATGTTTCTGGGAAACATCAGAAACGTTTCTTGTATCCCTGCATGTCGCTCGATTGTAGCTCGCATGTTTAGCCATCCCTGGACACATGCTGACGACATTTCGGCAACAATGTAGCGCGCTACATGTATCCTAGTTTAGCCAGGCCTTTAGGATCATCCCACCATCCTCGATTGTTTTCCATGTAATAAAATTTACCTTGGAAAGTTGGTAGTAGTAGTAGTAGAAGTAAAGAGTGGTAGTAGTAGTAGTAGTAGTAGTAGTAGTAGTAGTAGTAGTAGTAGTAGTAGTAGTATAGTAGTAGTAGTGGTGGTAGTAGTTGTAGTAATGAAATACAAGCTTTATTGGCATGATATAAACCTTTTACATATTGCCAAAGCACAATTTTGTTGATAATAAAAAAAAGAAAAAAAAGGCTATAATTACAATATTAATTATAGATCTAAAATGAAATTGAAGCTATTCAGTTACTAACATTCAATTAC
>JAOBRG010348687.1:0-13679 GCA_027574985.1 Umimayanthus nakama | reverse complement strand
AGATAAAACTAACTAACTTTGTTTATGAAGTTAAAACTCTCCAGAAATAGAAGTCCCCAAGCAAAACTAGAACAACAAGGTTTATTCTGAAGAGGGAAGGCTATATATACTTGCTGTAGCCGCCAATGGTCAATGCAAATCTAAGGTATAGACCCTATAGGGGAAAAGGTGGCAAAACGATATGCAGTTAACAATTTTTGGTTTTACTCATCATATGAACAGAGAATTTCCAGTTTTAGTGAGAAATAAATGGTGGCAATTGTATTGCTCTTAATTATAAATATCTAGCAAAAGTATCGCAATTAGGAACATATAAAGCGTAGGAAATTCTTAAACCAATTTCAGTCGCTAAGTTGAAAGAATGGGTTAATGCGAAAGGCATGATGCAATAAGTGTTTACAATCCCCAAAACCACCTAAAAACATAAAAATTTAAAGGTTATCGGCTTGAGCCAAAGAGGGTCAAATATCTAGTTGTTATTGCTGCTATCTATTATCATTTAAATTTAGTGCTAGCTGCCGCAAGGAAACTAATTTCATCCTTCCCTATGAAAACACTCCATCGCAAAATTACATGTCTACAAATTCATATTTTTTCACTAATCGCCAGGCGATTAACAATTATATTAACGGTAATGTTTAGTTTAAGATTTGGTTTAATGGCTTTGTTGTTTCCAAAATTTTTTTAGCATTTGACAATGCTACTCAGTGCTAGAATGTTTTGACATCCGACTAACAGGAAGAATATTTACTTGAGGTGCAGAAGGAAAATACTACAATATATATGTAATGGTTTCATTTCTAGCTGCTGACTGTAACTGAGTATATTGTAGCTACATTTATCAAAATTGAAACTATTCTGCTTTCGATTTTTCATTTAGGGTACTTAGCTAACTGGGTTCGGCCGGTCACAGATTCATCAGGTAATTTCTTAAAATGTCAGTGAGTAATCATACTCTAAAAGAGTCGATTGTCTTTTCTAATAAAAAAGGGGTAGATTTCTCAAATTATTACCATGAATAATTCAGCGAAACTGAAATCAAACAAAACGAGGTTTGTATCGCAATTGACAATTTGTTTCTTTACAGCTTGTATCCGCTTTCGGCATTTTTTCAAACTACTCTACGGTTGCTATTGAAGTTGTCATATTTTGCAAGCTAAACACAATTGTTTTTTCATAAAATGTTTCTCGATCTTTCAATCTTATAAAAATAGCTGACGTTATAAAATACGAATAAAAAGCTCGATGTTTGACAAAAAAAATTTCAGTGTTAAAATCCAATGTTTTGGAGATAAAGTCATCATCAGGGAAAGTCATTTTATGTCGAAAACGTTTGGATTTTAACATTTTAACTTTTCATGTGAAAGCTTTAGCCTTTTATTCGTATTTTATCAACTTTAGCGACCTTTATGGCAGCTGACATTTTGATATCACCGAATATCAGTTCTAAACAGTTCTAGTTCTTTTTTGAGAAAGAATATTATGGAAGTGTTCAATAAGGCTACTGAAAATGGAAAGTAAGATATTGCACGTATCTTTGTAAGAACGTCTTGTTTCAGGACACATGCAAATGCAAGTGCAAACGAAATGCAAGTGAAATGCAAGTGACTGAAAATGCAAGTGCATTTAAAGTAAAATGCAAGTGAAATGCAAGTGAAATGCAAATGGAATGCAAGTGAATCACTGTAGTGTGTTTCAGCTCAATATCTAAGACTTGTATCTGGGTGAAACGCGCTACAGCAGAGTATTTGGCTGCATTTACATTGCGTTTCACTCGAATGAATAGCTGAATTACACCCAGGAATCCTCACGCACTGCACAACTAAACTCATCACGAAACTGCTGCATTGACGTTGCCAGCGATGTGGTTGCTGATGATGTAGCGGTTACCACTTCTGGCTAGAACATACAGGGGACAGGTTTGATATCCGCTTGGGGCATACGCTAATTTTTTCGTATTTATCTATTTGTATTTATTCTTTGCTTTTCATTTCATTTCATACTACCGTGCTTAATTCATATGAACGCGTTACTATCGCCTTTTTTTCTATCAAAAGCAAATGTTGAACTACTCCTAACAACACTTCCCCGTTCCAATTTCAAAGTTTATAGAAAAAACATTACTTTCTTCATCAAAGCGCGAGGAGTGCAATTTACTAAAGCATATTTTAAGATTATAGCATTTTAGAGTGCCTGAACTTTAGTGTACATATCTTTTTTAGGTTATCCAAGAATGTCAAGACGAGAAATAATATACGTTTTAGGCAGCTTAATATTTTAATAAATTTCATACTTCAAAAATTAAGCCTCTTGTGCGTCTTAAGAGTGTTCAAAGCCAGTGTGGAGACTATGCAACGAGACTGAACCCAAGGCAATCCTTATGAGGTAGCGAAAAGCCGTTTAGAATTCTGATTTTCCTAAAAAAAGCTACTAGTGTTGTCTTACTTATTGTGCAAATGTTTATTTTTACACAGTCAAGGTCAGTAACTGTGATCAGAAATTAAAACAGTGAGTCTTGACAACATATATCAGAAGGAAACTGCGTAAACACTAAGATGAGTCTAAAGACTAATTTCACTATAGGGGAAACTCAGAAGAAAAGTTTAAGTGGCAAAGTGAAGAACGTGAAACAAGACTTTAAAGAGAAAAAGCAACAGCTTTTCTCAAAAATTATGTTTAACAATTAATTGCCGGATATCAAGTGCACATTTATATTAAAGATAGCCCGCAGCGTTTTGATGAAGCGTGCAGGGGTTCATGGCCTGTCGGTTGAGTACTTATAAATGCAAGAATAATGTTTGTTGAGACAGCCAGACGCAAATCGTCCAATGAAAATAGCCAATCGCCTTTATTCGCTGTCCATGACAAGTGCGCTCACAGCAATACACTTACAAGAAAACTAAATTTACGCTCGTTTCTGTAATGGTATAGAAAAAGCGTGATAGAAACTTAAGTTTATGTCATGCAGAGGACAACGAGAACTGGAGGCAAGAATTAAAAATTTGCTGTTACTTTAAACTCACAAGAATTAAGCTGGAGTTACTTGACCGACAGGATGGCTTTTAACTGCTCTAGTACCAACATCACGACAGGGGAACCGACAGAATGCCAAAATCTCCTTAAACTCGCAAATGTCATCTCTCCGACTGAGCGGGTTGTCGCATTCTCTCTGGTGTACGGAATCCTGTTTATTCTGTCCTTAGTAGGTATGTATCTTCGCACATGACTCAACTAATCGGCACCTTAGAAAGCGGCTATAACATGTGTTATACATATCTAAAGACAGCTCTAGTATTTAACTAGCAATGTTATTTTCCGGATCATTTTTGTAAAATGCGAAAAATTCGCCAAGGCTAAAGTGGCGAGTAAAGAAGATTTAATTATCTGGTATACGCCAGCCTGGCCAACTTGTAGCACATTATCTTGAAGTTTACGCAAGATATGTAGCACATTGCTTTGAGTTGGCATTGTCTTCATTTGAAGACAAGCGCGAACTTTTGTAGTACTTAGTCCGAGATGCAGTTCGCGTAACTGTTTTAGGGCAAAAAGTAATGCCGAAATGAAGATACTTAAGGATGTTCAGGAATACTTCCAAGGTTCAGAAATAATTCCAAACAAGAAGTTAGGTCTTAAAATCAAACAAACGCTTGTCATAATTTAAGCTACGCACAATCTTGACGAGACATTGGGACCATTTGCATTTTTGTTTTGACAATGTTGCTTAGCTCTGTTGACTGAGCTTTGAATCCGCCTGCTTAACAACTCGAGAATATCTAGAAGTCTTTCCAGTATACAAATGTCATGCTAAGACGCAGCAACTTTGTGGCAGTAACAAAACAGATGTGAAAAAAAAATTGTTTTTGGTTTTGTGTGATGGTTTTGTGAATCAAAGCTTCCGAAGCCCGGTCGGTTTGGTGTCGGGCAAGTCTCTTCTAGATTTTATCATCAGCACTGCAGCATTAAAGGTCATGACACACATCTTAGAACGTTAAAGCTGTTTTTTTGTGATAATATTGCTTTTAATTCTAACATCAGTAACTTAACTTCTTTTCTGAAGTAAGTACCAAAACTTTACGTACTGTGATCAGCGCTCAACGGCGTTTTGTTTTTTGGTTTTTTTTTCAACTCAGCTTTAGGTTGTTTTGATGTTACAAATGTAACCAACACTTTTTTTCGTTTCCAGCTGATGTTCTGCTGTTTAGTTGACACATTCTTTGGTTTAATTTCGAACCACATGCGAACAAAAGTTTGCATCAAACTGATAAGCATGTTCGGAGATTTTATCTCGCCACGCCTAAATACAAATTGATATTTTAAAACTTCGACAAGCACTAACACTGACAAGACTAGTAGACTCGTTTTCCATAAGCCGAAACTCTGGTCATGGTGATTTTAAGAAATACTCGTAGCCTTAATTCGTTGTTGCATTTTTCATTAGTTTAACCTGTGCATTAGTTTTAAAGAACAGTGTATTCTTCTTCCGCAAAAGGGTTTTGAAAATTTTTGATACTGTTTCCCCAGTTCTTCAATTACACCCGCCCTGTTTGTCATGGGCAAAGCCGACACATTTTTTTACGAGTTTAATCGAACAACCTCTGTTCTTCGTCTTCCTGTAAGGTTAGAATGGGCCATTAAAATATAAAAAGGGAGTTATTGATTATCAACTAAGACTTCGCTGGAGTTTTAATTTGTTTGAGATGAAGGACAAATAATTTCAGACGGTATTCATTCGTTAACGATAAAACAATTTTTGTGAATGCATGAGCGAGACAAGAATTGACTATTGTCGAGTTAAGGTTTTTCGCTTTTTTTGCGTAGTTTTTAATTTTTGGTCCATTTCCAATGTGGAACAAAAGAGCACGTTTAGTTAAAGTTTATGTACTTCCACGATACGGGAAGGGTAAAAGAAACGCAACCCAATACATGTTAAGGAGAAAAAGAGTGAATTCAATCAATCGACATAAGATTAAGAATACACGAGTTCATCGTGAAAGCAAACAAGACATCTTACACCTGCCTGTGAAAAAACCGAATCAAAATAGTATTCCATATAACAAAGGAACTTTCTAACATCAGTTAATTGTAAATTAGAAATAATCACTTCAGCAAACACTGTACATGAACACCCGAATAGGATGCATGCTTCAAAGGTTTGCTGCGACGTGTCACTATACCCAGCCTTGCTATGAAACACTCAGGATCTACGAACTTTTGAGGTCATTTTAATGCACAGTGCAAAAGCAAACTTCAGCTTTCATACCACCAAAGAAAATCTTAAAATAGACGCACAAAAGCGTTTACCTTATTTCTAACCATTTAAACTTTGGTTTCCGAGCAATCAGTTGCTATGATGTTTGGCAGTCTAGTGGGGAAACATGCCAGTTTATACCATGGTTTGTAATTTGTTCAGTTTTGTGTCGAGTCAAACGCTAACCCACAAAACTGATCACAGTCCTTTCAGCTTGTCTCGCACTTTACAGGTGAAACAACTTAAAAGCTGTGAAGCTTCCAAGCTAACACGTCATAGGTAAAAATGACAACAAACTGAAACTGCAAAATGATTGTAGTTTCACCTGTTTTGTCGGCATTGTTATTAAATGATTGCATTGCAAAGTTCTATAAATCAAAACTTCAGTATTCACGATTTTAAGCAGGAAAAGATTGAAACCGAATCGATGACTTGAATGAAAGTATGGATTATAAACGTTTTTCCGTAAAGACTCCAACACAGTTTGAGCTTTAGCGAGGTAATGGTGGCATAGTTGTCATCTTGACAATCATTTACGCATTCGATTGTTTGTGGAATTGAGAACCGAAATCATCACAGCGAACATGCTTTGCAATTCTTGCGGATTTGTCCGCATACCTCAAACTAGTAAGCTAGAATGAAAAAAAGTATCGATTTGTCACCAGAAGCACCGCAAAAGTAACTGCAGTAAACGCACTTATTAATGTTTTTGCCTTTCCGCTGTGTTGTTGGGCTGGAAGATAAGTTAATCTTGAATCCTGGCCAACATTCAACTTATTACAATCACGATGGTTTCTCAAGTAACAATAAATTGCGGTCAAAAATCCCACATGGTGGTCACTTTAGTATTTAATCACATCCCATCGCTGGAGTCCGAAAATAAATCATTTATCGAACTTTTATTGTCTTCTGATAACACAATTTGTGACTCAAGGACACAATAACAGATATCCTTGTAGAAATGTCGAGGAACTGAACCGGCTTTAATAAATACTCCAGTCTCAACCTGGTTTGTAAAAATGAGATAGGTGGAAGGAACAGCTTTTAAGAAAAGCAGGATCGTGTGAAATAGAAGTTGCAATTGATAATGGACCTGATTATGAAAGAAATGAAATTCTTCAAATTTAGAAAATTGTAATTTAAAACTAAGGCAAACATCTCAAGCTGCACAGCCAAATATATCACTGGTCGGGCGGAGATGCAGAAGCTCAACAAGTAATGCAATGGTCGGCAAAATAGATCGATTATCACAAAATAACTGCCTCCAAAAGCAACCGTCTTCTTCGACAGACAAAGCAAGGCGTCCTTTATTTTGGGGGGAGAAGATTGTCGTGGTGGATGCTGGCATGATAACAACGTGAGTTCACGGCAGGTGTTTCGTCAAACTCGAAAATAAATTGACCAATCTTAAATTAAAGAGTTTTAATATTTTAGTCAGAGATTATAAATTTTGGAATTAATTTCTCTGCGCCGGCATACTTGATATCTTTATACTGGAGTATATGTTTTCTGCTGATGTGCTAGTTGGCTTTGAAAGCCTGTCCTACATTCCTACTGTCCTACTAAGTTTTACAATTTATTCCTTTGTTGTTGTAAATTTGCTAGTTGTGTTAATCTCCCAAGAGATTGGCATCATCAAAAAGGGCACAACAAGACTATTGTATCAGAGAAGGCGCGATCTGCTTCTGTGACGTCACATGTCCACTGTTTCCGCCCATGTCCCCCTCAAACAAAATCCGAAAGTGACTTACGAACAACAAATATTATTGAAAAGCTATTTCTTTGTATTGATTAGCTTCTCGTAGGTTAAAACACTACAATTTTTTACAGATGTTACGAGGGCTAAGTAGAGCATTCACTTTAAAACTGTAGAAGGGATGAGGGCAACAGTTCGGTTCATTTTTCCCCTATTGATAGTAAGATCTACCATTGATCTAAGCATCGAAGAGAAAACTGATTATAAATCAAATTTCCTACGGCAGGGAACACTATTGTTTGCATGGTGATATTCCGGAATCGTGACATGCGCACTGTGACAAACGCGTTCCTGGTAAACCTTGCCGTCTGCGACATCACGTTCGCCATTGTTAACATCCCGCCGCTGCTGGCGCTGGAGGTACTACCGACTTACTGGCTGTTTGGCGGCTTCATGTGTCGCCTGGTGCCCTTCTGCTCGACCGCCACAACCTCCGCCTCAATATATACAATGGTTGCCATAGCAATCGATAGGTAAGTGGTTTGGGAAAATTGATTATCGAGTCAACAGTATTTTCTGCGCTGGCGAATAGCCTTGGGTTTTGATAGACGTGCAACGGACACATGCGTAAGGTTAAGTACATAGATGACGCTTCGAGTGTTTGGGGTGAACCATTTTATCTTTGAGGAGGGGGGATGGGCTTTTTTGGGAGCAGGATTTTTTTTTTCATGTCCCATAGTGTGCAAGAAAATTTTTTTATATAAAACACAAGCAGGAATTTTTTTTTTTGAACTGCAACATTTTTTTTCTCTTGGGAATGTGATGCAGGATATTTTTTTTTCGTTCACCAGTTGCTGCAGGAATTTTTTTACAAGAACTTGGCTTGCAGGAAATTTTTTTCAAAAAAGCTCATCCCCCCCCCCCCTCAAAGATCAAATGTTTCGCCCCTCAATCCTTGTAGGTTCGTCAGTGTGCGGTTTGCTCCGACAAAAGGCTAACGCTCGAAACGTCAGCTATGACACCAAACCATACGACTGCCTGGACCTGTCTGCAGGTGAAGCTTTACGAATTTCTAAATTGCTTGTTTGGGATCCATTGCGTAACATGAAGAAGTCGTGTTTATCTTATTTCAGGTGTCACGCAATCACTAACCCTTTGGAGGTCCGGATGCTTCACACACGCAAGCGAACCATGTGCGTGATTATATTCGTGTGGTTTGTCTCTCTTGCCGCTGCTACACCGAATGCTATAACCCAAACCCTCCTCCCCTATCACGGTCAGTTGTACTGCACAGAAAACTGGAACGAGCGAGGAGGAGATCTCGGAAACAATATCTACACAGTCATCTTATTCATCTTCTTGTTTGTCATCCCGCTGGTTTTGATGACTACTTCGTACATCAAGATCACGACCACATTGTGGTCACGCAACACGGCACTAGCCAAGGACTACAGTCACGCTAAGGACGAAAAGCGTGGTCAATCAACAGCGATAAGGACGAGCGTGACTCACGGGCGTGATCCACAAAGTTCACAGCAGAACAAACGGAAAACCACTCTAATGCTTCTTACTGTAGTTATTATCTTTTTCATTTGCATGTTGCCATTCAATATTTTATCGCTGGTAATTAGGTTTCTTGATCCACAAATCGTTGAACACAAAAACAAAGAGTTCACAATGGCTAACAGTGTGTTGGCAGTGATTCTCGTGTCATCGTGTGCCTGGAATCCGTTCATTTACAACTTCTTCAGCCAGAAGTTTAACCGCGCTTTCAGAAGAGTGTTCAAATGTCAGTGCGAATCCCGAGCAGACGAACACCATACAGCCACGACAGTTCTATAATTAGGGTCTTAATATAGACAAATGGACATGAAAAAAAAGAAAACCAAACACATCCGTGGAAAAGTTCTGAACAACGAGAAAACAGTTTACCTGAGAAAAAGCTACATGTGAGAAAAGACAAACACCAATATCAATTCATTCAGAGAGCAAACTTGCTTTTCAAAACGATAAAATACTTTCCAGCTTTTTAACATTTTAAAACCAGGACAATTAATTTGTTTTTGCAATTCCCAGTAACATGCGATCTCAACAAAACTGTGTTTTTCAATTTGCGAGCTGGTTTTTGGTGGATGTCGATCAAACATGTTGCGGGTCAAATTCATGACGAGAACAAGCGTTGTTTTCGCATCTTGGCCAGCGCAAGACGAACGTGCAACAAAGACAGATGGTAAGAAGTGATGAAGTTTAGTCTCAGTGGTCCGCCCGAACAAACGTGTGCTTGTTTCCCGCAAAATTCTCCAGCGTGTTTGCCAACCACAACAGATTTTTTTCCTTTCCCTGCTCTAAGAACTGGAAGAGATAGCATCTTGAGCTAAAACAGCCTGATCTGTCCATTTAGCAATCCAGTATTTCTAGTATGTGGACAAACCCTTAAAATAATCTTCTTAAGATCACAGTTTATTATAGGTATAGATATGTTGTTACTCTCTGCAGCCAAGACTCGAGATGAGGTAACATTCCAACACCTTCGAGATCTCGGGATATGTACATGTTTGCCGAATGATTCCTGAACCGTACCGAAAATCAACTTTTCGCGTGTTCAGTATTGTTTGCTTTTAATATGATATATGCAAGTGGGAAGAACATCCTTAAACCTAACATTTAAACAAACGTTACACATTTACGATAAAAATTATTGTATACTGGCCGGGACAATATCCGTCATAAAAGAAAGTGCAAATTGCCGCGTAGTAATCAGCATATTGTGAATCCTTTTAATGAAGCAGTACGAAAACAAAGGGCAAAGCTTGTTGATAGAGCGACAACTGGGTATAATAAAATCATCGTGCTAAAACCAGAAATCAGCTGTAAACTAAGACCTGTGTAGAAGTATTCACGAGAAACAGAAGATCTATGTATGTATGTGTCTATCTACTAGAATTAAGATTAATAACTCTTTTTGTTTTATGGCTGACTGATTTCGCGTGCTGTGATTGGTCAATTCCAGGTCCGTAAGTAGCCGCACGGACCTCCAGCTCTTGATCACCTTTTCAAAACCGCTCTAGCCTCGTTTACTTGGTCCGTACGGCAAGTTATGGATTCACGTTTTTTTCCTTCCTTGTTTACGCTGGCCCACAACTGTCACGGCAAAAGAAAAGAGCTCGAGGCAAAAGTAAAACGCTCACGGTCAAAGAAAAAAGCTCACGGCAAAAAAAAAAGCTCACGGCGAAAAGAAAAAAGCTAACGGCAAAAGAAAAAAGCTCACGGCGAAAAGAAAAAGGCTCACGGCGAAAAGAAAAAGGCTCACGGCGAAAAGAAAAAAGCTCACGGCGAAAAGAAAAAAGTTCACGGCGAAAAGAAAAAAGCTCACGGCGAAAAGAAAAAGCTAATGGCGAATACATAAAGCTGACGGTGAAGAGAAAAGCCCACAGCGAAAGTAAATCCCACGGTGAAAGCAAAACCCACGGCGAAAGTGAAACAAAGATAAAGGGGACGGGGATGTTGCTCGAAATGCACCCTGGGATACGAATGTGCAATTGTTATCATTCCCTGCACGTTTGACTTTCGCCGTGGGTTTTGCTTTCACCGTGGGATTAACTTTCGTCGTGAGCTTTTTTTACTCGCCGTTAGCGTTTTCTTTTCGCCGTGAGCTTTTTTTCTTTCGCCGTGAGCTTTTTTCTCTTTGCCGTGAGCTTTTTTTTCGCCGTGAGCTTTTTTCCTTTCGCCGTGAGCTTTTTTCTTTTCGCCGTGAGCTTTTTTCTCTTGTCGTGGGCTTTTTTCTTTTGCCGTGAGCTTTTTTCCTTTCGCCGTGAGCTTTTTTTTCCGCCGTGAGCTTTTTTCCTTTCGCCGTGAGCTTTTTTCTTTTCGCCATGAGCTTTTTCTTTTCGCCGTGAGCTTTTTTCTTTTGCCGTGAACTTTTTTCTTTGACCGTGAGCGTTTTACTTTTGTTGCGATTTTTTCATTTTGCCGTGAGCTTTTTTCTTTTGCCGTGACAGTTGTGGGCCACCGTACTTGCTTCATGGCCCGCGCGCTTCGCGCTTAAGACATAAAAAAGGAAGGAAAAAACTCGGTCCATAACTTGCCACCGGACCTCGCACTCGGCTAATAAGAGGTACATCTACTGATAAACTAAGTTTAAAAAAAACGCTCAGCGTAAGTGTGTCTGTATTCAAGTTCAAAAAAGAATACCATGAAGTGTAAGCCGTAATTTTAAACGTGTGTTAACCATTCAGCTAACGAAGAAGATGAGTTTAACTGAAGGGTCTTAGCTCGAGAATCTATTTAAAATAAACAAAGATAGCTGACAAATAAATGCTGGTGTCAATTAGCCCGATTTTTCTTCTTAGCAAAATAGTTCATTTCTATAAATCCGGCTTTTGACTTTAAATATTTCTAATAAGGACACTGAAAGCTCTCATAAAGCTTAAGAATCTGGTAAGAAGAGCTGACCTGGAAGTGTTATCAAAATCTAGTTAGCATACAAGTGAAGCAATGGTTTTCCTAGCAGACAACTTGCTCCGACGAAGGGCTAACGCTCGAAACGTCATCTACACACCATATCCCACGGGCGAAAACACGACATATTAACCTTTGTTGATGCATGCGAAAGCTCATACTCAGCGTACTCGCCCGGGCAGAAAACAGGAGATTTTTTCAAAACGAGTCTCCCATGCAGTATTTGACAAACCAAGGCTGTGGAGGAGCCCATCAATAGGAGCCTCTATCTCCACTGGTTTCTTGAATCAACCCTTTCCCAAGTAGCTTTGTGTATAGAACAGCTCTAAAGGGAGGTTTCGCACGCACACAGTTCAAAGACCCAATCAGTCAAAACAGAAATTGATAGAGTGTATTGTTTAAATTTCGCGCGCGTTTCATGGGGGAGTGTGACACTCCATCTACCTCTGTTTTGATTGGGTCTTTGAAATGTGTGCATGAAAAACCTCCCCTGAGAGCTGTTCTATAAATAAATCTTCTCCGGAAATGGTTGACTCCACGGCTTAGTATAGGAGATACAGGCTCCTGTTAATGGGCTCCTTGGCTGTGTTAAATTAAGTTCCTTCTGTTCGTGGGCTAATTCTACCAGATTTAATTTGAATGCATGAGTATAAATTTGAATGCATGAGTATAAAGTTATTATTTTAGTACTTACTATGATATTAAGAAAGCATATAACAATCCCATCGCCATACAAATAGCTGTACAGAAACTCAAAAAAAAAGACTAATGATTTGCTTTATAAATCTTCCAACGGTGATTTGAGTCAAATTTGAAACAACGGTCCGCACCATAGTGTATCAGAAACTAGCCAAAACCAAAAACAAGTGAGCAAGCAGTTCAACGCTTAAGTGTTGCTGGATTACTTGAGCCTGGTACGCACAGGTATTGGGTGCAACGGAGGTAGAAGCCGATGCATAAAAACAAAAGCATCACTTTCTATGTTCGAGTGAGAATCGATGAGACAAAGGCAGAGTGTCCATGCACAGCAGCCAAGATTGCACAATACACTTAGGGGCGAACAATTTGATCTTTGAGGGGAGGGGGGTGGGGGGGGTGATGGACTTTTTTGGTGAGCAGGAATTTTTTTTTTCTTGTCCCATAGTATGCAAGAATTTTTTTGATACAAAACACTAGCAGGCATTTTTTTTGAACTACAACATTTTTTCCCTTGGGAATATGATGTAGTATAATTTTTTTCGTTCACCAGTTGCTGCAGGATTTTTTTTTACGAGAACTTGGCTTACAGGAAATTTTTTTCAAAAAAAGCCCATCCCCACCCCCCCCTCAAGGATCAAAAGGTTCGCCCCTTATGAAAGTGAGTTGAAAACGTTTTACAATGTAAGAGCCTCGTTTGCATGCTACCCAGTACCATAATATTTGGACCTAAGAATGAAGCGACGTGATTGACTGAATAATATTCTTCTGACGCCACTTCTGCTCTCGTCTTTGATATTATTTAGCTGTGTTGTAAATGACAGAAGCTCAACGGGAAAAGAAGTAACAACGCAAATAAAAGAAAGTTAACCTTTCATGACTCCTTTCGCCTTTCTTTCAGTTGATCACTAGAGAGGAACATTCTTTGTGCTTATGAAGCTTATGGCTCTGTCGCTAGTGTAAAAAACCAAAGAGGAGACTTACCAACCCGTCGCAATCGCTGACGGCTATGCTGTAGTTAGCAGGAGCAGACTGTCCAATCAAGTAACAGTTGTCCACGTATTTTGAAGTTTCTATGGAACCATCTTCTTTGTAGGTAGTCACAGAAAATTCTGATCCAAACAGTTTTTCATTCAGATGTAGATTCATGCTGAGCATATCTCCAGCAAACTCCAGTTGATAACGGAAAGGACCCTTTTCTTGCCCGAGACTGCGCCGTCTTCGACGATGATGAGACATCGAGGTGACGTGACTGGAAAACATCCCTTGCTCATCAACTTCGATTGGATAAGCAATTTCATAGTCAGGCAGAGTTCGTATTAGGTGCTCTGCAAACACAAGAAAAAAAACCATCAGCTAGTTGACAAAAATTTCCTGAAGTAAAGGTAAGGAACGGCTATTCACTGAGCCGCGGGACAACACTATAATAACAAGCCGAAGAAAGGGGCTTAAGAGCAGTTTTCAGAGACAAGCAGGCCAGTTATTCAGAGCTGCTGAAGAGAGTTAAGCTTCCAACTTTAATGAATAGGCGTCTACAAGATATTTGTATTCTCATGTATAAGGTAAAACATAGGCTGTGCC
>JAOBRG010348686.1:0-16853 GCA_027574985.1 Umimayanthus nakama | reverse complement strand
TTGGAGACCTCAGCTGGTAACCAAATTTAGTTAGGCTACATACAAATCTTCAAGAATGTCTAATAGTATAATCAACTTGTCGCGTGGTCTGAATTTATGCAATGTTGCAATCCGGCTGACTCATCCAAGACGCAATACATAAACAACAACAAAACAACAACAACAACAACTTTAATTATTTCCTTTGTAAACTTAATGTGTTCTTGGGTGAAATCCTTGTCTGACTGTTATATGCATGTGTGCTACCACCACACGACTAAATGGTTCGCTACAGTAGAAACGCGCAGTTTTCAGTTCAGGCTGACTTTGTGTTTACACTTTGGGTGCTTTCTGCAAAATCCACCCGACGATGTTCTTAAAGTTGTTTCTAGCAGTTACATACAGGTATTAGTAAACTACATACATTTGGCAAGTTTAAAAAAAATAATTGCTAAATTTTTCCAGGTAAATTCTCATCCTTGCTGTGAAATGTATGTCTATGTGCAATGGTCCAGCAAATTAATATGTTAGATAGGTAGTTTATTAACAAAAGGCACATTGCAGTCCGTTGACTAAACAGCGTAGACTAACATTTAAAATCTAAAATATATGTTTAGGTCTACCATAGGCATAGCAGAGTTTCCATTTGTCAAGCTCAACTCAGTACTTTGTTGATCAATTTTCAGCCTGATTGTTGTTACTGTTAGTCCACTTGTTATCCATTCGGGTTTTAACTGTAAGGCTATCTTTCTAACCCAAGAACAAGAAAAAGAAATATTCCCATGAACGCTTTCTGTGTTTTTTTGGTGAATTTTTGTTTAGACCTTCTGGGTACGTGTACGCTGTATGTAGATATGTGCCCCAGCAACTTTTTTTAGGCCCAATACCGGTAACCGATTCATCAGCCCCACTTTACAGCAAGACTAACAAAGGATACCTGTATACACTATTGTGAAAATTCAAATAAAAACAGTAAACAAAACAGACCGCGTCAGCACGTTCGGGTCCGCACCAATATATTGTGCAAAATCGCTTAAGGCACAACGGTTTTGCAAGGCTTTGGCATGTACCACTCGTGGTACTACATCTGTTGGTGTCTAAACACACGAGGTGACAAGAATGCACGAGTAACTCGCATTCTGTCGGTAGTGTGAAGTATTTCCGGTTGCTGAAATATATCCGACCTTAACAATTAACATTGATTGATAAATAATATGCCTTTAATTAGTTCAGCCTCAAAATAGGCAGCCAATGAAAACAAGGAGCCGGCTTTTGTTGTGTTCAAAATTAAAAACTGCAAACTCAACAGCTTCTTTGTTTACCTTGTATGCCGAGGGAATTTCGTAAGAAAACGCATTTGCCGGTGATATCCTGGACATCACAATTAATCCTTGATCAAGTAACCCAAATTGGTCTTTGTTCGCGTTACCGCTATTCATTAATCCCTCCGAATACCGGTGTTAAAGTGAATGTTTGTCGAACTCGAAGTTTTTTTTCTGTTAAAATAAAATAATTAGTCTCGCAATACAGCATGCAAGTGGCTGAACTTACGGCTGAAAGTTAACTCAAGTATTAAGTGTGCACCGATTGTTAAGGTCGATTGGACTAACTCGCGCACTCCGGTATGTGTTTTGTGACCGTTGTTTATGAACCGGGACTTTATTTTCCGATTTTCTGACCGCGACAAATCCACCTAATTGTCCCGAAAAGGCCTTTACAATCTCAAGCGTAATTCTTTTAAACCCAGAAAATTTAAAAAAAAAAAAAAAAAGTTCTACACTGCTGGAGCGATCGATAGAATTCCAGCTTGCACTTGTCAATCAAAGAAGGCAGGGTGTCACATTGCCCCGTGGCTATATTTAGCTAAAGCAGTACAGCATGAAGAGCAAGAGGTTACTTTTGTACTCGCTTTTGTATATGCGTGAGTGAGTCTTGTGTTCATATTCTCAGACACAGGTTTTGTTCTGTTCGAAGGTTCTTGATGCTAAAGATGATGGCCATGAAGGTTACGCTCTGAAAAATTCTGTCTCAAGTGGTTACTGGGAAAGAGCGGTCCCACGCTCTCTGGTCCCGGCATCATATCCATTGGAACTCAGGTGTAATGTGTTGGCATTTGGGTGCTGCATCGTACGAGGACTTTTCTTCCAGTTGAAACCAAACTGGACTGAACTCATCAGGTGACTTAATCAGCTGCCATTTAGCCACTGCTGGATTACAGTTCGATGTAATCTCACAGCGGTATTGGCGGATTACGAGTTCGGCGGATCCCAATTATGTCTATCCGATACACTCGATACGAATGCCAAACCAACAGAACTACCAATAAAGTCACGGGTAAAAGTCGTTCGAGGAGCGAGCCAGGATTTGAGTCTCACGAAGGAAGAACAGTTGACAGAACTGGAGTTGGGCTTAGTGAAGTGGAACCAACGGAAGTCGGCCATCCAACGAAAACTACTTCAGTAAGTAATGTGAGCGACAAGAAATTAAAATTTTCCCGGGCGAGAAGCTACGCGTCTTCTTCGGCATTTCTGCCTTCAGTGGATTTTTTATCTTCAGCACCTCGTGTTCATGTCGGCCGGGCGCGTACTACCGGACATACTGTTTCTTCGCAATCTTCACAGCCTGGCCATGCGACTGTAGAGGGCTCTGCTGATCTGCATTCTAGTATGGCAGATTCGCAGAGAACCGTGTTTACACCAAACATGCCGCAGATACCAAAGCTCGTGCAAAGTGAGCAGTTGACACAGCGAGGCGATAGAACAGCTTCTACTCAATTTCCTTCAACTTCGGTCGCTAGTCCAGCTAAGTCTTTTAGTTATTCTCCTTCGACTTCGCCTAACTCAAGAAGTGTACCAACAGACTCCGGCAGCACTAGTGGCTTGGCCGTTTACAAACAGGCCGCGAATAAACATGCGACTGGATTGCGTGTCAAAGGCCAGCCCGAAATGGAAATGCAAAGGAATGCATCTCAGGAGACTTATCCATACAGAGTTAATCGCGGTGATCCACAAAAGAACTCTGGAGATACACGAGATTATCAGAGTGCTGAACAGTTTTATGCCGAGTCAAGCTTAACAGAAATGGACAATACAAATTGTGGTAGCCGAAGGCGGCAGAGAAAGGGAGAGAATGTTGGTACAGAGACCAGTGATAAGAGCACGAGTTATTCGCAGCAGAGGCCCGCAAACACAGGGCCAGCTTTCAAGCATCGTGCTCCGAATGGGTCTAAAGTTTGCAGCGTGTCTAGTTCATATGCGGAGTCGGGAAGTGAGGAAAGTTTACCATCTAGCTCCTACGAAAGCGATGTAAGCCCATCGGCGGACGTTTCCCGTTCATCGAAGCGAAGAAAGCGTGTTAAAAGGAAAAATTCAAACAAATCAATTGGTTCAAGTATGTACGGAGATGACAATACGAGTGATGGAGAGTCTGTGACTGAAACCCAGAGTGAAATGTCCGATTCATGTTCCAAGAGCGTGGCTGAAAGATACTCTCGAAAAAGCCATTCTAATGCTGCTACTCAAGGACGAGAGCGCACGCAAACGGGGCCCGGGGGCTTCAGTGCAAGGTCTGCTTCTTCCAGCTCAATTACTATGCTTAGGACTAGAAGGATTATGTCAACAAGCTTGACATCAGTAAGTTCGTTCGAAGGAGCCGCCAGTAAAGTGGCAAGGAAGAATTCAACTGGTTCAAGGAGCACTTCTCCTGGTGGCACCACAGTTGCTAAGGTTTCCAAGATACAAATCCAGTCATTCTCAGCAACCTTACCTCGACTAAGAAAGGGTAAAGAAACTCGTTTTTCTGTCAGTAGATCTGAGGATGAGAATGCTGGTGGGAAAAGTACACCTGAAAGATCTTTCAGTAGTGATGAACTTTCTCGAACAAATCGATCAATAGCTTCACCAACTGAGCAAGGCCACCTATCCAAAAGTCCATTTTGTTTAAAATATAAGCCTTTCCAACTTCAAAAATCTAAAATCTCAAGTGACCATGAACAGTCCAGAACTAAGAGTCCAGCAGGATCTGACAGAAGCTCAGCAGAAAGTATTCCACCAGTTTCAATAGGAAAATCAGCTGATGCCCCTGTCCCAACTTCCAACAGTAGTATTGGAGATGTGTTTGATAGAGGTATTGAGTTGGAAACTCCCCCACCCCCAAGTCTTCACCCCCCTTCAATGGGTGGAAGCGGAAGTGCATTTTCTGCGCTGCCAATGTCTAGTGGAACTGTGCCACGGCCACTGCCAATGCAACAGTTTTCACTTGATATAGTAAGCGATTTGGAAACCGGCCAAACAGAGTCCTTACAACCTGTGTATCTCAGTAGGGCAGAAGTGGGACCAGGGTGCTGCGCAGCTGATGAACCAGCTGATGACGCATTCAGTGATGAACTTGAACTTTCAGTAGACTCAGTTGGTTCAACGACTGCCCTAACTGCAAGCCGGCATAGACCACTGTCCATTGTTACTGAACAAGATGAATATGTTGAAAGTACAACTACTGATAAACGAAAGGACAATAACCACTCAATCCGAAAACATGACAAATTTTATTCAAGAGTGTCATCACCACCTACAACAAGAACTTCAGGTGAGCATACAGACACAACAGAAGGAGAACCACCTGACAGGTCAAAACTTCGAAGACCATCATATGTTATAGCACAAAGAAACTCGGAAGAGCGTTTGGTTTCTGATTTACTTCGGCATACAGACCAGAGCCATGATATCACTAATTGCAAAATGTCTCCAATCTCCAACAACTCAAGTTGTGACAACTCATCAAATTTCGTTGTGACTACTCAGGCAGATGACCAAGCAGAAGAATTTACTGGCAGGGATGTTCAGCTATCAGCTTATGGGAATTCTCAGGAGCCAAGCATTGTACCTCTTGCTTCTCAGGAAGACTGTACAGTACCTTTTGATAGCAGGGAAGAGCCAAATAAGGAGGAAACGAAGCCAAAAGCTTTGGTAAGACCTCAAATCCCAACAATACTAAGTTTTGATGAAAACGAAGAGCTAATGTCCTTTGATGAAACTAAAAGTGTTGAACACAAAGAAATGCAAGTTAGGGAAAGTACACATGAAGGACAGGAGTCTGGGGATGATGTTTTCATGGAGAAAGGTGAAGAAGGTAAGTTGAGCTACTGACTAAACCTGCAACAGGGGGAAAAACATATAAAAAAAGCAAGGAAAATCTGTTATTTTAGTAAAGTTTCATCTTATTGTTTTAGTGTATTTTTACCTATTACTTTATCAAGTTCACGTGATGTTCCTGATGGGCTTTGCCGACATAAGGATATTTAAATTAAGATATTACTCTCACCATTGCTTCTACTATTACTATAATGTGGTAAGTATAGTTTTCTTTTTAAGCTTCCATATACTTTCTTTCCTACTGCATGTAACACTTGCTAATGACAAGTATTTTGTTAAGTTCCAAGTAATTTAGTATAAAAATGCCAATGCATTTCAAAAAATATATATTTTATGCGATAGATAAAAACTAGTATATGATAGACATGTGTCAGAATCTAGAATGAGAAATCTGCTTAAACTTCAGTTTTACCAATTGGTCTTAAATACTTTTTGCAATCCGGGCATTTGTTGTCTTCCTATTGTCAGTACATTTGGGTTTATTAAATTATTCTACATAATGAGCACATCCAAACTTTTTTGATAGCTTGGGAGAAATTTGCTTTTTATCTCTCGAGATATATTGTCTGTGACCAGTTCCTCTGTTCTAGCAACCTATATATTTTTTCATTTACATTATAAGGAGAGAAATCATAATGTTTATAGGTACCACTGAATTTTGGACCTAGAGTTCGAGAATTAAATGCTAAAATAAAAGAAAACTGCATACACATTGTAACCTGAAGTATGAAACTTTTTTTATGTGTTTCTAATTAAAAGCACAAGCTTTTAAAATGTGTTTTAACTAATACCCTGTCCACATGTAGCTGGGTATTTTCAAAAATGGAGATATTTCTCTGAATATGGCTACCATCCACAAATAACTGGCAATTTAGGGCACCGAAAATGGAGATTTCAAATATGCTCTCCAAGGTGAAAACTTTTGAGAACGGACACTCATCATATTTGAATGAGCAGGTGAAAAAGGAGGTTTTCAAATAACATAACGTCATGCCTAGCTTCAAGGCTCACTTTATCTCACATATGATTAGTGGATGCAGATTTTTTCAATTTTGAGAAAAAATCTCCATTTTCAAACACCCAACTACGTGTAGATGGTCAAATACCATTCAGAAACGATATGTGTGGACACAGATTTTGTTTAAATACAGAGCAAAAAATCTCCGTTTTTGAAAATACCCAGCTACATGTGGCAAGGCTTAAAAAAGTAATTCTTTAATAAAACTGCAGTTTACTATCAAACAGCAAAAACAGACATATACTGTTGTTTTATCTAGACTAAAAAATACAAAATTTATAAATGCATTTTGAAGTCTTTGACATCTGAAATTTGAATAGGTTTATTAATGACACAAACATTTTGTCCCCCAAGACAAGCAAAATGTTTCTGATAAAACGTCTTTTCACAAGAAAACTCAAGAATTAATTTATAAAATACATTTTATTGGGCATGTGTTATATTTAGATGTCACCATATTTTTAATAAAAGGGTTTTTTTGTAAAAGTGTACATTTTGTTTTGTATTAAGCAAAGTTTACAGTAGAAATATAGTTTGATAACAAAAACAATATCTAAAATGTCAATGTAAATATTATAGATGATTTTAAAATGTGAGTTATCAGCATGTTTGTGTGTACCGGTATGTTTGTTACTGGAAAAAGTAATTCTGTGCTTTCTTGATTCTTTTTTCCTGTTATATCATTTTCAGTTAAATTTTTTATTTTCATGTTCATCTAAATTCATGTTTAAGTACAGTGTATTCTGTGAGGTCACTTAACATGTACGTTTAAGCAAAACCTGAGTTGGACATAATAATTTTTTGTTTTTCACTCTTTACCTTATTTTTATACAAGTTCAGCATTATGATTAATTTATTCATAATGTAAACATTGAGTTAAAGATAAAATACAGGTAAAACCAAGTAGTCAGTATTATTGCCTATAAAATAGCTTTTCTTTTCTGTTTGTAAAATATACTATTTCAGTTTTTAAGAAAATATCAATTGATATCAAAACAAACATTCTTGTGGACACAAAAAATGAACATGTAGAAATTGTGTTGACAAAACAGAAGCTTTTGCTAATGGAAGTTATATAAAATTTTTAATTTGTGTCACCTAAATATAAAATGATACTCAATGTTACTTGTTTTTTTTGAGTGAGTGCTTGAAGAACTGGCTATCAGAGCCTACTCTTCCACATAAAAGATTTCCACAGTCACACAAAGTTTCAATGCTTTATGATCACTGATAAATTTGAAAATATCCAGTAGTTTGTTCTCTCACTAAGGACAATTTAGTTATCTCCAATGGCTCAAAATACCCTTACAAATTTTAAAAATTATTTACCTGTAAATCAATCAAAACTATTATTGTTAGCAGTAAAGGGCAATGATCAAAGTTCTTTTTATTGTCAAAGACTTTTTGAGACTAAGCAGGTTTCATTTTTGAATGGGCTGCTAATTTATCTATTTATAGACATGGATTTTTATGTTTGTTTGTGTTTTCACAGCTTCTAAGGAAAATTCAGTTTCCTCACCTTAACTTTAAACCTACTTACACTAACTTTCCCATTAAGCAACTCCATTCTATCCTTTATAATTCTGTGAGTATCTTTGATAAATTTTTTCATTCCAAGTATTTTATGGCAATGTATACAACTTACACACTTGTACAAATTCAATACATGTATACCAGAATTTGAGATTATTCTTCTGTTCTTCATTAATTTATTTTATGGGTAGACATTAGCTTTGAGTTCTGTTATTGGAAATTTTAGTTTATGTCAATTTTGATAAAAATCCTCAGACATGCCTTTAATTCTAGAAATGATAGTAAGATATACTAAAATATTGAGTAACTTGTAAGATAAAATTGTATAGTACGCATCGTGGTCTTCCTGATATGCTTTGGGAACAGTACAACTATAATACAACCTATGAACTTTTGTTGAGCAGACAGAATTGTTATGAATTTGTTTGGGTTAATGAGTCAAACAATTTTGCTTGAACTGCATATTTCAGGTGAGTCAAAAGACAAGAGTAGACAAAAAGCAACGAGGAAACAATTTTCTGAGGATGATGTCTATAGTGAAAGTGGGCCTCCATACAAAACTGGTGCATTAGCTCCATCTCCTGCAATGCAACATCAAAGACGACGAAGCCTGCCAATACTCATTAAGTCTGAGCCTAGTAATGAAGCTCTTTTGTCCTTACGGAATACAAAGCGACCATCATTTGAGAAAACTGACAAATATATGAATGAAAGAAACCTCCAGATACAAACAATCTCTGATGAGTATGATGAGGAATCATCACTAAGAAAGTCTTCAACGTTTGATGATTTAAGTCTCAGTGAACATGAAGGTGTGACTTATGATGATCATGATGATTCAATCAAGTCTACATACTTTGAGAATAAAGACCCAGATGCAGTAAGCTGTGGTAGTCCCACAGACATAGTACTAGCTGATTCAACAAGCAATAGTCAGTTAAGTTTGGACACATACTCTGTGACAAGCAGTGGATTTAGTGAGCAGGGACAAATGTCTATGCCTGAACTGCCTCAAGTTGGGAGTCATCTTGCAACACAGGAAATTATAGGGAACGGGAAAGCTTCCGAAGCATGGCGGTCTCACAGTGATCCCAGCGGTCAATCAAATGGATCAACTCAACTAATCACAGAGGCTGTAGCAGATGCCGAACTAAAGGTTTATCGCAACAGTAATAGTGAACCTAATCTCACAAGTGAAAAACTGAAAGATGAAGCAGCAAAGCTTGCAAGAAGGGTGAATTCTGGTAACCAGTCAGAGGGTCGACATTTATACCCTAAAGAAATTCGACCTGATGGGCAGTCGAAGGATGATTCAGCTATTGAAATCAGCCCTGATGAATACTATGAAGCAGAAGCTTACCCAAAAGCAACAAGAAAGATAAAGTCTGCTCCCACAACACCGTCTCAGACACGGAAACAAAAATTCCCAAACACTTTTAGTGCTGAGAAGGCACAGCTTAAGTTGGCTAAACTTGCTGCTATGGAGCCCATTCTGGAAACTCCTCAGGTTATAGCAGCTGAGCCAGTTTCAAAGAAATCAATCGATAGAAAGCGGGTGCTGCAAACTGATATGAAGCCTGTCTCACCACTAGAAGGAAAACGTCCCCCAGCTACTGGTCATCAGGAAGCTAAGCCTTCCAAACCAAAACATGTGAGTACAGAGCTCTGAGCATATTTAGTTGACTCTTACTAAGTTAAAATTTCTTGGAAAGTGGGAGTTCTTTGATTTTGTCCGAGTTCAAGGTATCTTGGTGAGAAATTAAACATAGTTTAATCCTATCCAGACTGGGGGAGGGGGCATTTCACACCACCATCAACTTTGAAAGATTGTAACTTTAACAAATTATTGATGACAATCGATCCAAAATTTTTAGACTTTTTTCCAAATTTGTTGCATAACATGTTATAGTTGATATTTATGTCTGAGGTATGTGTTTCCCATGGTAACAACATTCTGAATGGTGGTTCTTCCCAAATTTGGCCATTTACCTTTTCTTGCCATTTTCTTTGGTTCAAGTGCTTTTACATCAATTAACTACTAAAGTGTTTATAAAGTCCTTAATTGTGCTACTCCTTAAGTGCTTTAGCAAATATCTACAATGGCAATTAGTTGTCATGTTCATTAATCAAACTTAAGATGCTAATGTCTTAATTCACTTAAGGTATTTTAGTCATATATTGGTTTTTTCAAAACCCAATAGAGATGTATTAATACTACCCCCTTCAGTTACCAAATACTACCCCCTACTAACTTCAAACATTTTTTATTTTTTTGTTGAAACGTCATTTTATCTATACTTGTACATGACATGTATGCTGTGGTAATTGGCTGCCTAAGGTGGTATTTTAAAAGGAAACACAGAGAATATGAAAAAAAGTAAATTTTCAGCATGTTTTTTATCATTATGTCACCATTACAGTATCTCTGGTTGAACTTAAGTTTGTTAAACTCATTATAGCTTTTGGGGAAAAAGTTATAACTGTCATTACTTTCATGGCAATATAGGAGGCTGGTGGTGTCATAATAAATCCCCCCCCCCTTCCTCCTCAGTCCCAGGAAAACCAAAAATGCATGAGATCTTCAGGACGGATTAAAGTGTCGATTTTTAAAACCCCGACGCTGTCGGGGTCTTCAAGCGACGTGCACTGGTTGCCACGCAACAACAACTTTGCATGGGACTGGGACGAAAGATCGAGCGTTTCGCATCATTTCAGAATTTCGACACGAAGAGAGACATCTTGAGAGCTCATTCAACCAGCGGCTTTAGTCATCGCAAAATCATCATTTTAATGCGCCTCGATGTTGTAATGGTATAGGGTTAGTTTAACAAGCTGCATGTAATTGATGGTTCAATTTATTTTAAATTGATACCTATATTAACCAGATAAATTATTCTTACTGTTTTCAAATTTAAACAATTGTATTGGAAATACTGATTCAAATCCCAAAGTGAAAATAAATCATAACAATTATGTAGGAAAGTATCTATAATAACTAAAGCATTAGTCTTCAGTTAAATAATTAGTATTTTTCTTAAAACACACATACAGTACTTACTTATTATCTGTTTTATTTGTTTCATACAATATTAATTTTGTATTCTTCATTGAAACGAAGGTGTTCTCATGACAGATCTAGTTACAATAAAAGCTGGACATCATTTTAATTTATAAATGTTTTCCATCTCTTCAGCATGATGTGAGAAGGCATGTTCTGCAAAACCTGCTGGAAACAGAGAAGTCATATGTGCAAAATCTTCACTATCTTGTTTCTGTAAGTAAAAGCTGTAATACCACTATTGGTAGTATTGATGCATAGTTCAAACAGGCAATGCCACTTTTGTCACAACTTTATCTGATTCTACATATTTTTATACATGTAGGGTACTTGGATTGGCACACCTAAGTTGTAGCGAGAACAATTTTCTCCATCCTACAGGAAACGGAAACCCCACATTACCACAGCTAATTCTACTTATTTTCCTCAATTACACATGCACTTCCTTCATTTTGTAAGAGAATCTATCATACTGTACCTGCAATTTTGATGATTTTCCTTCTAGGTCAGTCTATATATATATATATATATAAATATAATACATGTATATCTTTATACAATTTGTATTTCTGCTCTACATGTTTATATATCGAGCACTCCCGAGATTTTTTGAAGTACTATTTGCATATGTATATACTGTATAATTATATATATGTATCATGAATGCAAGGATAAGATTATTTGTTTCCCAGGCATGTTCCAACTCGCCAGTTAAGCATTTTGAAGTTACAGTTTCTTTCACTGTTACAACTTTTGTAAGTTCAGTGTCTTGGGAATGCATGACAATGTGTACCTTTTCCAAAGTATGTTTCATTGACTTGAACTATTTTAAGTATTGTTATAATTAAATGTATTTTATGGGCAGACACTTGTTTTAGACAAAATACTATTAATATTATAGTTTGAATAACAATGGTTTGAAGAGTCTAATAAAAGTCCAAAACAACAAGGAAATTGTTAAACTTTATAATTGTGCAATGAAAGAGTGAGGTTTTTGTCCATACTGTACGTGCTCTTAATGAGCCTTAAGTTTAAGAGCTGACTTGTCATAGGATATGTGACACATATACATGTTTCTTCTCTTTATCAAATCTGCACTTTGGTGTCGAAACTTGAAAATAAACACTCATTTTTCAGCGGACACGAGATATATCTGCTTGCTGGGTACAGTTACTAAAGTTGAAAGTTTTAACAACATTACTAAATCTCACAATCAACAATTGATTCGCTCAGTTTTTTCTTCTATTCGTTGAGTACATGTAGAAATATTATTTTATAAAGATGCCATTACTGTGCAATTCCTATATATACCATATATATACAAGTTTCAATCAGTGGTGTTATTTCAAATATCATCTTTCACTTTCAAGTATAATAGAAAACATCTCTTTAACTGATTGTTCTGAAGGAAACCATTATTTCACCTTTGACTCTTCAGCCATTTTGCACCACTGTTAGTGTTCATGTTCAACATTCCCAGAATTCTTTTCATCCCAATCATGCCGGCATGACTGTGAAGGTCATGGTCATTCTGGGAGTAAGAGACAAGTTGTGTTTGTATAGAAAACTATGGTTACATTAGTACTGTTAATGACCCAGACCTACTTTTTTCACATAAATGCTATACATTTTGCTAATAGATTGCCCCAAAATTATTTGGATCTTTTCATTGTTTCAACAGTTCAATGACTTTTCTAATCTTGATTCTGATGCATTTATTTGAAAGGTTAACAGGTCTACTCACATTCCAATTGACAGACTGTTTTCTCATTCAGAACATAGTTTGAGAAGGGAGTACTTAAGCTTTGTTCATGACTTCCTGTTAGTTTTGGAGCACATGCTGGTGGGTCGTTGCTGGTCATACATCTTGCAAGCCTACTGAAAAAACATTCCGCTGCAATCACTGCCATTAATAATTTTATTGTCACTTACACACTGCATGATTTTTTAATTATGGTTCACTATGCATTTATGTAAATAGTAACTGTTAAGAGCTTAAACTATATCTTAGAAGTACTTTGAACCTATAGATTTTTGTTATAAAAGCTTTTACAGTACAACTACATGCTTTATCAAAAAGTAGGTGTATATATATATATATATATACTTAGGCACAAAGCTCAACTAAACCAAGTCCCAAGCTTATATACACTACAAAGTAGTTGAGTCTGTTTTTGTAAAATTTGTTTAAAAAATTTTCAGTTTTAATGTAGTTTCTGGGGTGTAAATGAAGGGTTTTCAAATGATGAAAAGTGGGATAAAACTTCAGATTTCTAGGCCAAAATCTAAGTTTCATACAAATGAGAACTTATGTAAACATTCTTAACTGAAAAAGCAAAAATGAGCACTATAGACAAAACCCCTTAATTATTCATGCATTGCTTTGGGTAAAGTACATGATTGTAAATGTACAAGGTATTTTAGAAAGTTTATTTTAAGTATGTCTGAGGTTATTATTAGATGAGATTATCTTTGCAAATCACCAGGTGATAATTACAGGAAAGCCTGGCGAGATCAGGTGACAGCCAGGTGAAATGAAACCTGCTTGACACAAATTACAGAATTAATCATTGTTTTCGTTCATAAAGTTCTTCTGAGATTGACCTTACCTACAGTGATTACTTGGCAGACAACCAGTACAAATACAAATACATCACATTGCAATACAATACAATTAACCAAGGAAAAGTCAATAAAGTTAATTTATTTTGTACAGACTAGTGAATAAAACTGTTTTGTTCAGAAACCAAGATCACTGAACAAAACAAAATCCCAGCCATTGTGCTAATAGAGAGAAGTATGCTAGATTATATAAGATCTTGACACAGCACACAATGTTAAACCAAAAGCATGTAATAAACATGTTACTAAGTTTTTTAACATTGAAAACAATTAGGCACCCAGGATAGTAATTCTTTTAGGTGAACTCAAAAAAGTTTTGTTTGGGCAGTTAAGTTAAGTGATAATGAGACCAGAAGAAGTGAAAATACTTATTAAAACTAGAGTTTCTTCTGGCTGAATGCATTGCCAGTAAGTTCCCAAAAATAAAAACATTGAACATTATGAGTTGTTATAATTGATTTTTAGTGTCAAGTATTAACTGCCAGTTTTATCTTGTATCCAAAGAATTATTATAAGGAGTTAAAGAAGCCTGAAAACTCTGCTATTGTGGATCCCGCACAAGTGGAAGAAATGTTTTACCAAATTCCCGATATCCTTCTCTGCCACGAGTTCTTCCTTGAGCAGCTGCAAACAAGGGTTAATGATTGGCATGACAGACAGAAGATTGGAGACATCTTTGTTGCATCTGTAAGTGTCTATATTTTCTGTCTTAAAGTCCTATTTAGTTATTTATTTACTTATTTATTTATTTATTTACCTATTTATTTATTTATTTACTTATTTATTTATTTACTTTTTTTATTAAACTATTTATTTAATTGTTTTTTAATTTACATGATTCCCCAACGGGGGTAGGGATTAACCCACAGTTCCAGTTACAGTAGGCAAACAAAAAAATATGTTTCCCTGATTTTTTTTGTCTTTTTTGGTTTTTTACAATTGATCCTTCTTGAGGAAATATGTTTTAAATTTCAAGTCTACTTTTGTTGCAACTTCTATTAAAACAAAATTTATCAAAAGTGTTATTGTAATGTTTGCATGTTGCAGACAACTCGCCAGCTGAGATCAATTTGTTAGCAGATGAAATATCAAGGAGCAATGATCACCATGTGACAGACTGAAAAACTTCATAATCATGATGTCATTATTGCCTTTTAATAAAAGCAGTGTTATTGATTATTTTTTAACAGTGTTTATATTTATTTACATTTTCAGAAACTTAAAGTTTGAGGCTAACTTGTGTACTTTTAAAGCTGTTAGAAACATTTCTTAGCAACTGTAATTGATTAGAAAGATTAGTGCTTAATAAGAAACAAAGAAAATCCAAAAAGAAGTTTCTACAAACTTGAACTTCACAGGAGTTATAACTGTTGAAATTGTCCTTTGTTGAAAAAGAAAAAAATCTATATTTTAATTGTTGTTTTAACCTCTTGTGCTGTCTCTTTACCCTCAGTTTACAAAGTATTTCTTGATGGATGCATACAGTGCTTTTATTAACCACTTTTTGCAAGCAAGAGCAGCTGTAATGAGTGCCACACTATCAAGACCACTGTTTGCACGGTTCATGGAGGTACTATTAATATTATTTATTGATGTATATAATATGTAAAAATTTATATGCAATATATATGTACATGCAAGCCATCCCTGGCACAAAACATCAAACAAATTTACGATAGTTTTGTATTTTTAAAATACATCTACCTCACTAAGCACGCAACAGCTCCTCATTTCAGCTATGTATATATGCATGTACTGTACTTGTGTTGTGTTGTGTTGTAAACTGTACACTTTGTGGGGGTCTCAATAAACAAACTGTAGTTAGATTAAAGGAAAAACCACCTTGTTAAACTAGTGTTATGCAGACAAACAACCCTCCTTGTCTAGATCTGTAAACCAGATACTGAGTATTACACTGTATGTGAACCCTGTAGTATAGTTACATGTATAATTGTTCTAAAATTTAGTATTTATTTTGCAATACTGACTTTTCTAATTTTGTGGTTCTATATTAAGTGGGTGGGTAGGGCAGGGGTTAGGGAGGGTGCTCTCAATCCTGTAAGCTAAGAAAGTAAACTTCATTTACTTGTTACTTTTTAGGCAAACAGTTGCATGGTTTGTAACAATTTCAATTTTTTCCAGGGGTCTTCTAATATAACTAGTCATGAAAGTCATGAAACAGTTGTGGAACTTAGATTTTAAATATTTTATATATGAAGACTGAAAAAGATTGAAAGAGCTTTAATTGCTGCAAATGAAAAACAGCTAGCTGTATTTTATAATGGGGGTTAAAAGTTCTGTTAGCAGAAAGAGTGTGAGAACATGACTCGTTGGGGAAAAAGCTATACATGCATGCAGTAAAGATTAATTTTACACAAAGAACCTGGTAGATTCAGAATATACAGGCAGAAAATCTAAATGAAAAATGAGCTATCAATAGATATTTTTGATTTGCTATCATTACAAATGTAAAATGATAATACAATTATATAGAAAATGAACCTATCAAAGGCCAGTTTGAAAAATCGTAAGTTCTTACTTACATGAAGAGTCTCCATGTTTTACTGTTTTTTAATTAACATGTTCTTCAGGCTTTCATAGTTTCATATTATAAATATTATAATTTGGAATAAATTGTTAATAACAATATATAAATTTGATTACAAGATGTGCTTTTTTTCAGCAATCTGTGAGAGATCATAAAGAAAAGCTTACCCTTCAGGATTTAATGATCATGCCAGTTCAAAGAATACCCAGATATGAGCTCATTTTGAAGGTATGCTCCAATAAAAAAGTTATAAATTAAATGAAAATAATGTGATAAACTTTTCTAAATAGTTTTAAGCAGTAGCCATGTTTTTTGAAAACATAGTGTTTAACCAAATCTGGCCAAAGTTTGGGGGTGGGCACTTACTCAAGCATTGGTGCTTACTCGGTAATTTTCCAAAGGTAATTTGCATTATATATAGGCAATTTCAAAGTGAACAAATTCACAAATTACATTGTAACTTCCAACAGTCCAATGTGTGCAATTAATTGCACAGCAAAGACTTATCAGAAAATTCTTGCAAAGTGGTGCTCTTAATCTTATCCTTCTGGAAAACAAACAAGTTGTCCAGGACCTGCCGTCTCAAAAGGGGAGTAAGCGCTTACATGACAAAGGTTGCTTACTCAGTCAAATACAGATTATGGTAGTAGCTTGCCATAATAAATTATATGTTAAACTTTTAGTACAATTTTAATTCTATAGGCTATAACTGTTCATCTGGTACAAAGTAAATGCAAGGAAATAAAATCATGTACTGTCTTTCTATTGGCAATAGGGACAATTTCAATTTGCTTTTAGAACATAGCTGGCAATTTTTCGCGTGCTTTTTATATGGCGCGAGCGTGCATCTAAATCTCGATAGACGCATGCCCGTGCGTCTATCAAATCGCGTGATTGAATTCAACCAATCAAAACGCTCGCAATAGTTTAGGAGAATTTTGTATT
>JAOBRG010348675.1:0-13680 GCA_027574985.1 Umimayanthus nakama | reverse complement strand
GAGCTGAGATCCTAGTTGTGCAGGAGCCAATCAGAGAGCTCCGTTGCCGTTATCTAATGACTTGTGTATATAATAATTTTCATTAATTACCATTCGTGTTAACGCACATCTCACTTTGGGTATCAGACCCTGCAAGGTTTTAGGAGCCAGCCGTGGCCTTGAAGTTGTACAACCAAGACGTCCTTTGCAAAAATACCAAAGCTGAAGTTTCTTTAAGTGAACTAAAGAAAAAGCTGATTTATATTTTAAGGTGGGAACTATAAATTCCTGTTTACACGGCAAAGTAGTACGTACTGATGGAATTAGCGTCAAGTCTTGCAGGGCCCGGTACCCAAAAGGGAGCTCAAGCGTCAAGCTTGTTTTAATTGCGGCTCAAGTTATTCCGACTGGCAACAAGTTAGCAATGCAATACTTAACTTAATTGTTAAGCGATGGATGTTTTTGTTTACCCTTTTATTAATGTTTTGTGACACCTTTTTCAGTATTATTATAGTCTACAAGGCCTTCCAAATGTACGGTCAACGGAGGTCAGGTGGAACTGTACATTCAAGATTTTTGTTGTAACTTTTAAGTGTGGCAAAACACGTAGCTGTAACACTTTAAATTCAAAGGCCATTTTGTAAAAGTAAGGGTTGCTGTTATAAAATACACGGTCATCGTCATCCTCATCATCATCACCTCCTGGTTATAATTTTTGGTTATTGTTATTATCAATATCGTTATCATCATTACAACCGCTGACCTTCAGAATGCCATGCTGGTGCATTATGCAGCAGTTGTGCGGGTCTCTGGAGAGTTGCTCCAGTGCCCTGACCGTAGCTCGCTGAACTGCCACACCCTTGAACCTTTTCACTCCGTCTAGCAGGGGGATTACCGCTGGCGAGAAGGCCTTCACATTCTTCTCCAGACCACAGCAACTGCAAGTTTTAAGAACGGCATTAGAACTGCTCTTTAAATTTTTGTTGCGACGAGGACAAATTCTCTTGGTATATTGCCAATCCATAAGTACTAATCACGATAATTCAAACTAGCAACATACTTTAATTAGTGAACCTTAAGTTTTAGGGTCTTGTTGGCAGTTCGGATGAATTGCGACAATTGGGAGCTAGCGGAGGCTGTTACGGCCGCTAAGTTCTGCCGCAACTCTTGCCAGCCGGAAAAAAGCGCGGGAACTTGCTTTAACGGGAAAATATTCACGCGCGCCCCTTGTCCTTTCTATCAGTGACCAAAATCAGTCCTCTTTCGGACCGGCCAGATCCGATAAATGAGTAAAGCGCCCTTACAATAAACCCACAGATTGTAACTGTTTTTCGCCCTGAGGTTTGGCGCATTGTTGGTGTTACGTAGATCGTTCTCATAGAAAGGTCCATAGAGCACGCGTTCATTTTTCCCAATACAAGTGTCTAAAATTTCGCGCTTTGGCGCATGGCCGATTGGAGCGGGGGAACTGAGCGGCTACGATCCATCAGCAAGGACATTCTGGTCAGAACCAGCTCTGAGAACTCGTGCGTTTCATTTAAGTACTGACTGGTCGTACTGGACAGACCAGAGAAGTGGAACCAACCTCAGCGTCAAGAGGAGTTAACCTATAAGGTGTACCCTTTACATGTTCTATCAGTTTGGTTGGGTTTTCAGCCTCGATGCTCTTGCAAAGCTAAAGGAGTGCGTAACGTGTTCGTATGACTGCTGTTAGGGAAGTTGACGTATTTTCTAAATTCTCGCACGCAACTCTAGTAGAAAAGCTTGCTGTGCTATACATTCTATACACTATAGAAAAGAAGATGTTAAATTTAACACAAGTTAGTAATGTTAATTGCTAACTTTTTGTAGATATATTCTCTTTCTTTTAAAAGAGCCGACCTCATTTATAAGAACGCAAGGCTGCAAAATGTCAAAACTTAAGAACATGCTAAAAAATACTCGAAGCAGAGGAAAGGCGACGAAGTTTTGCTTTGGACTCTGCACAAAATCACGGTATCAATTCGTAATCGTCTGTGAGTGTTGTGTATGTATAACTTTGTCTTTTAATCTTTAATATTTAATACAAGTTAATATTATATTGCTTTCTTGAAGGTGTGGAATGCACTTGACGCAGACTTCAAAACTCTTTCCTTTAAGACATTCAAAACCAGGTTAAAAGAAAACTTCACCCTTAATTATTAAGTCTAGCAGCCAAACAAACATTTATATTTTTATTTCTATTTCTTAGTTATATACATATTTAGTACCAATTGTAAATCACTAATGATTCGACTCAAATACGCAATGTGAAATTTTGATTATCTAGATACGACTGTACTTTTCTTCTTGTATAAACCATTTTGCGGCTCTTTTTTCCGCTTACCTTATTTTTCCTTTACTATTTGCTTTGTCTCTGCTATTCCCCTCGTATAACCGATCAAACACATTCAATCAAAATGGAGTTCTAATTGCCTGGCTCGTATAGACCCTATGGTTATTTCAGGCAACCAGCACCTATCTATTTAAATAATATCTTTTTTCTTTCTTAATTTAAGTCGAACGCAATTTAACTTGAGGTGAATAAAAACGTTATTGTTTTCTTGTTGGCTAGGGTAACCAGCGAGTTAAATTAGCATATTTATACTCCCGGTGGGTTTGTGCCAAACGAGATTAACCAACGTACATCAATACTAACAATTATTGTTAAGAACGTTTTAAGAACATTTGAAACCGAAATCCTCAAAATCTTCAAGGTCATTCAGCTTCAGCCAAAGATGAATACGTTTATAAGAGTAAAATAGTCTATCGCGTAACGAATGATTGCGCGATTGCTTTTCTCGCGGAGTGCAAGATTTGCTGATATCGCCTCACAAATCATTGTCAACATATTTAGTTTACTTTATAATAACTCCACTTTCATAAACAATAGAATTTTAAAAGTTGGTATTTCTACAAACATTAACATGCTTTTTCTCATGGTACTGATAGTTCCTCAATTACACTGAGTATCAGAATTTAGAATAGCGTAGATCGTTTGTTATTTACTGATGTTATTCATAACATGCACAAAGCGGGACTCACGTTGCTATTGCCTCTGCCACACAAGTTCGCAACTCCTCGTCCTCCTAAAAAATGAAAATCAGGAATGAGAGGGGAACAGAGCAAGAGTGAGATAGGAATGACAAGTTCTGAGTGGTAGCAAACTTCAGTTTGAACTGACGAGTTCAATGCTGCGATATCAGTTATCCTCTTTTGTATCCGAACTTAACAAGCTATTGCAGTTTTGAATGGAGTGGTCGAGCCTTGGAGCCCCTCCATGTAGCACCATACATTGTATCTCAGAATGAGTCGTCAACTAATGACCATTCAGGAAAGGAACTGCTTTGTAAACGCAGTGAATCACAGCAGACAACAGAGATGACAAATGCAACACACGTCAGTATAAACATTGCTGACATGGAGCAATCTTGTACATTTATTTGTTTGCTAATGCAACTTTCAAAAAAACATGGTGATGAGGAAATCTGTGAGATCTCCTGACCTGCATTTGGCTCGGATATATGAGCGCAGAGAAGGAACAAGTCCGCCTAAGAAATTAACCTACTTGTATTGATCACGGCTATTTAAAAAAAGTCGAAAAGAAGAAACTATAAAGGAGTGGTGGCGTCACAGTTATCTACACTGAGCCCCCCTCCCCCCCTGCTCTCCGTTCCTTGCCAGCCCACCCCTCCCGGATACTCACCGTATAAGTGAGACTTATGAGAAGCGGGACGACGTCATAATCAGTCATGATGGACAGGTTCTCGCGGTCCTTTCCCAGGTTAATTATTGCTTTGCTGCTCTTTATTTGGACCTGAGTTTAATATTAATGATAGCAACAGTATTAATATTATTAATAACAATAATAATAGTAATAATAGTAATAATAATAATAATAATAACAATAATAATAATAATAATAATAGCAATAATAACCACACAATAATTTCTAATGTGGTGTATCTCGATCTTACCGCTTCGTCACTATACCATAACTAATTTTAACAAAACACAGCAGCATAATAAGAGCAACCATGACTCATACTAATAGTAATACCGGTAATAATGATAATAAATAATAACAATAACACATGTAGTAATAATGGTGATAAAGATAATAGTGGTGACGACGAAGAGAATAACAACAAGAACGAGCGATACCATAACGACGATAGCGACAGTCACCAAGGTGAGTTCCAGTGACAGTCGATGTCGAAATGGTCACAAATGACGATGATAATAATATTTAATTATGGTCAAAGTCGTAGTTCTACGTAAGGCTTTTTTTAAGAAACAGAATCTTTTGAAGAGGCGCACAGTGTTGATTACGAGATCTTCGGCATTTCTTGAAGTAAACAGAAGGAAGACCACGAGATTTTACTCGACAATAATTTTGCAAACTCCTGTCAAGAATTTAGTTTTGCCAAAAAGTTGTACTTGAAGACAAACTCGTACTCACCATCAAGTCTAAAGGTCTCTTGTCATAACAACGACACTGAGACTGACAATAATCTGTGAATGGTCAGTAACACATGGCCACTCCAGTTACGAACAACTGAACAACTATATCCCAATAAAAAAAGATTGCAAACCTTTCTCTCAAAAAAGAGTTAATATTGTATGCAACATAACACACCTCTTCGAGGTCAGAACGTAACAGCTTCGTCACCATTTCCAAACCTCCAACAAAAGATCTGACAATCTGTGCTGACTCCTGCAAAATAACAGCTGAATGTTAACACAACTTTGACGGTTCATGAACCGATAATCCGTAGCAGTGTTGTCCTCCTATATCATACAAAAGAAATGCAAGACCATCTAAATATTACGTTGACTTTTTTCGTTTTATACAACTTTGTCCCTTCTTGAGAAGTACTCATATGTAGTTACTTTTCATGTGGCAGAAGACATGCGGCAATACATCACAGTTCCTTACAAACAACAAATCCTTATGACCATCCAAGGTAATGACATAGTTTTATAGTATTTGATAGTTTTATATTTAACTTTTCAAAGACATTTTCAGTATCAGAGGGCATTTCAGTTTGCCTTTTTTGTGCCTTGATGCGCCGGGCTATAGTTAAACAGTTGACTTGAATGCGCAAGTAGTTCTCCGTTTTGCGAAAGATGATTTTTTGGCGAGTGTGCTCGACACCTAGCAAAATGTTTAAAAAATGCAAAAGGGCGCCTGTTTCGCAGTCAAATGCCAAAAGGGCTCTGAACTTCGTTTTTAAGCGCACATAAAGGTGCAAGGAAAACATTTCGTCCTGGTAGCAGAATCCGTTTTGTTAGTAGTACCGTGGTCCGGGTTCAGCTAGCCAACTTACCTTTGGGTCAACTGTGCACTCGGTTATAGCGTCCATTGAACTGGTGCAGATCTGGAAGTACACAGAGCCGCATACAGTTATGGTTTATTTAAAATTGGGTTTAGTTAATCTTTTGAAAATTTTGAACTGAATGTATTACCTTAGGGTCCGGAAACTTGAGAATGGACCAGAGCAGTCTCAGACCATCACTGTTCAGTATGACCCTGAGAGCAGGAGAAAGAACGAGAGTTGACAATTAGTGGTTATTAAACAATCGGTACTGAAACACACCCTGGAAAACTGTTTACATCATTCTCGTTTTGTGCTATAGAAAAACAGTTACATTTTTCATCGCAATTTCTAATATTTTCATTCACGCCAACCTCGTCCTTTTGTGTCCTAGTGTTCTCAGCTGTGTTGTTGTGCTATGTCGTTCTTTTCCTAACTTGTTTTGTTGTGCTGCGCTGTGTTGCGATGTTGTGTTGTGTTATCTTGTCTTGTTTTGATGCTGTATTGTTAGTGTTGTGTTTCGCTGTAGTGTGGTATGATGTGATGTGATGTCCTAGCAGTATCGCATTGTGCTTTGCTGTGCTGCGCTGTGATGTGTACCATCTCATCATCATTTTGCGCACGTTATGTCTCGCACAGTTTGGTATCAATCATTCTTATTTGCCTTGGCGGCAGGGAGTTTCTTAACCTTTATTGCCGTGTCTCTTGAAATGGTGTCGGGAAAGGTGAGTTTCCTCCCTGATGAGGCCCTCCAAAGAAGGTGGTCAGAAATATTTTCGAGTTTTTGGCAAGGAGTGCACGTCCAGCGAACTGTGCTCTACGCTTAGCGAGGATAACACGCGACAGCTGAAGTTCCTAATATATCCGAGATGTTGTAAAGTGTGCCATCTATACACCACACTATCTCCTGCATATGGCCTCCCAGGAACCTAGACCAGCACGCGACACGCACGATATGTGTAACACACTAACCTCTTGCACGTAGCATCGCGGAAACACACGGCTACTACGCAACGCGCATCATCTACATAGCACACTAACCTCCTGCACATGGGCTCGCGGCAACACACGGCTATCACACGACACGCACGATATTCATAACACACTTACCTCCTACATACGGCCTCACGGAAACACACGACCAGCACGGGACACACGCACCATATACATAACACACTAACCTCCTGCACATGGCCTCGCGAAATCACACGGCTATCACGCGACACGCACGATATACATATCACACTAACCTCCTACACATGGTCTCGCGGGAACACACGGCAAGCACGTGACACGTGCTAATCAGAACGGCGGCTTCCGTTAGGTTTAATAGCTTCACCAATCTCTGCAGGACCTTGTCCTCCAAGATGGTGGACAGATTGCGTCTGTGCTGACAAAACTCCCGCAAGGCGCCGAGTAACTTGGAAACGACCTGCAGTAAAACCACGTGATGCAGAGAACATAGTTTATTCACACAGCAGCTGATAGCAAACTGGTAACCAATAGGTTCTAAATATCAAGCCACCGTGTGGCATAATGGGACTTTAGAACAAGTTGGCACTTTTCGCACTCATTTTGTACGGCGCGAGTGTGCATCTTAACTTAAGGAAATACTAACTGAAGGAAACGATGTTATGGAAGGAGAAATACATGATGCTTTACAAGTTTTAACGTTTTTGGCGTGCATAACTAATTTGTTGCTTTTCTCCAAAATATGAGAATACTCTAACAAATAATTCTTTAGCGTACATGAATCTTAAGCATACGAGTAATTGAACGGAGTATTTGAGTTAGTTTTTTGTCAACCACTGCAAAATTGTGAATATATATGCTGCATTATGCCGATGATTAACACGCAAAAGTTTAACACTCGTAGCAGTACTCACAGCATGGGGTTGGTTTGCCTTGAGTAGTTGGATGATCAACGTTAGCGCCCCGAGTTCCTCCAGCCTATAAACGAGGCACCATAGTCAAAACAGCTCACCGTGCTAACACCGAACACAGGCAAATCAGGTGAGATCTTTGATATGACGATTTCTCAGTTTTGTGCTTGTAACGAGAAATACACTGCTGATCGGACCCTTCTTAAAACCCTCCTCAACTCCTCTACTTCCCAGCAATTTCTCTTTCTTCGTACTTGTAAACATTATCCTTGTCAATAAAACTCGAACACATGCCCCTCCCTTTCCTTCACTTCATCACCCCTCCCCGCCTTTCTCTCGGTATTTTTATTTGTGCACATTATCTTGGCTGATAGAAAAACTCCACTCCCTCCTACCCCCACTTCTCCTCTTCCTCGCCCCTTAACATCTCCAGATGTTGTTTTCTTGTGCATAGTATCCTTGTCGGTAGATAACTTAAACCCACCCTTCCCTTCCTCCAATTCCCCACCCTCCCCTCTAGCATTTCTCGGTGTCTCCAATTGATGGTCGTCTTCTTACTTTTGCAGGTTATCCTTGTTGATAGAACACTTCCACAAGGCGCCCACAGCGGCCGCTAGTAATTCCTTGTTGGAAGAGGAACTGGGTGCTAGTAGGGCCACCAAGGCCTCCAGGCCTCCCTCCCTCCGCACCAGGTCCCTTGTCTTCTCGTCCTCTGCGCACTGTTATGTAAAACAAGAGAAGGTGTTAAGACCAGTGAGTACAACAAATTTCAGTTCCATTTTAACAAACATCCAAAAACATCCACGACCTTAATTTTACACCACAGCAACGGAACGAGTAAACGAACCGAACAAGAAAAATAGTCCAGAATTAACCAACCTTCTCAATGGCCTTAGCACATAATGTTTTCAGCTCTGCGTTTCCAGATTTGAGATGTTTAACAATCATCTCTACCATTCGTTCCTTGCGAATATCCTCCCGGAATGCAGACTGTTAGAAAAAGAAAACGTGTATCTGATAAAGCTATCACACTAGTCGGCATGGTTATTAACAGAGGCTGTATTTCATTAAATACGCCACAAACTAAAGTTTTAAGTTTGTGCAATACTGAGAAAAGTGAGGCAATCACAAAACGTAAAAACTGACAAATCAATATTGTGTTAAATCATGATATCCCAAACACAGAGACAAGTCCCCCCTCCCCCTCCCCTCCCGTTCTTAGTTGCGCCCTGGTTCTTTGCAACTCTTTACGAAAACATATTACTATTTTTTAGTTTCAATGTCATAAGTAAGTAGAATACATGAAAATAGAACTGAAAGAGCGTTCGAGCCCTGAATGATATCTCTGCAAGAACAAGTTATCGACTCTGCTATAGAAAACGTCTACTGACAAATGAAAGGCAAGGTGTCTCTTTTAAATTTCACAGAATTAAACGCTAAATTGACAACCGTCGAGACAGATTAAATAGAAGCCTTATACTTTCTTCAATTAATTGAGTGATCGAGATTTTAAGCGTGGTGCATGTAGAGGGTTTTGCGGGATATACTGACTTTAAAAAGGAAAATCTTCAAACAGTGCGGTAGTAACTTACGTCACTCGCACACTCTTGTACGATCCCGACCGTAGCCCGTATGACGTCATCACTTGCGCTGTCCATGAGCGTGCGTAGTACGGGTACGGCGCCCGCGTCGCGTATGACCTGAACGTTTTTAACAGACCGGCTACAGCTCCACAGAGCCGTGCAAGCGTTGCGACACAGCGTGGGTTCTTCCGCTTTCCTCTGCCAGGGTTTCCTCGCTCTTGGTTTGAAGGGCGTTAGGAGTCGCACCTGAAATATGGCAATTTTAGCATTTATGTTATCATCGATGGTTCTCAGTGGGACTATTCCTGTTCATTATAACAATTTTCAAAAGGGTTTAGAAATATAACAACATTAGCTACATAGAAATATAACAATATGGGCTTAAACTTCCAAAAGTCCTAAAACGAAGTTAAAATAACAAAACAGACAGAGAGGAAAAATTAACATAAAATCCAACACTGTCAAGTTGGCATCACAAAGCTCAGTTTTTGTTGCAAAGAGTTCATTTAAATTTAACGATTGATGGTTCTGCTATTTCTTGTATCCAAAGGTAGAGAGTTCCAGTCCTTACACAAGTTTGAAAAAAACAGTCGTTCCTTGTCCCAGTTGATGTCGACAGCAGGCAGGCGGAAGATCTCTGCATTTCGAGTGTTGAAACGAAGCACATCGTCAGTGATAAATCTAGGATCTGAAATGTGAGGGTCCATCGAACCCTCTGCTGTTGTAATTGGGGGTCCAATTACTGGATCTGGGGGTCCTCATTAATATTCATGATTTTCTTTTTTCCCGTTTTTCAAAGCAGGTTTTGTTTCTATTTTTACTTTTAAAAGTATTGCAAGATTTAATGTTATTTATTTAAAATGTGTAAAGTGCACATTTTTCTCACATAATTTTACCTTGAATTTAAGTCGAGATGTGCTTTCTACACGGACGTTTGTTTTTATGCATCAAAACACAAAGTCAAGCAATTTAAAACTAAAGAAGCATGGACAATAAATCGAGACAAAAATAAAGTTATGTTTAACCAGCCGCTGATTTAGAAATTACAACCACGATCGAAATTCTGTTGCTTTTTCTGGAGTATTTCGATGACAAAACAAATTCCATGAAGAACGTTCATCTGGACTTTGAAGAGGTTCGAGACATTCATTTATCTTCTAGTTTTGTTTTGCACAATTTAGAAAGATTGGAAAGAGAAAAGATCGTACAGAAAAACCTTCCGCCATCTTGAATCTTGTCACGTGTCTAGCAAGTCCAGTTCGTTCCAGGTCCCCTCGTTCATAAAATATTGCAAGCGTCGTCAAAGGAATCGCGCTCGAGCGTACTTAAGCAAAACAGAGGAATACAACGAAGAAAACAACGAGAAACTTGAATTATCACCGAACAAGAAGATATTAAAATATGTGCATCAACAAAAACGCAAAATCAAAGATGACAGCGACCGAATCCGGCGAATTTTAGTTTGGAAGCCAGTTCTGTCTTAGCTTGTCTTGCTTCTTTTTCTGAAACTACCTTGCGTCCATTTGGACGCACCGATGTTTAATTTTTGCATCCAAAATGAACATGTTGCGTCCCTGGACGCAATGACGCGCCCTAGATTTATCACTGATCGTGTAACGATACCGTTCTTAGATGATATTTAAACAAATAAACCGTTTTTACACTCAAAACCGTAGAGCATCTACGAAACAGTCCCCGATTACTTAGGTTGAACCAACTTCAGTTAAACCTGAAAATGTTTTGAGGATACAGTAGTTGTTGAGCGAATTGGCCGATCCAGAACAATCTTGACAGCCTTTTTTTAGTGATTGTCAGTGAAGCGACAGCGTCCAGTATGCAGCCAAGCATGATTGTGCATGCACTTGAGTCGTATATCGTGCTCTGATTGGTTTTTGAACATGCCAAGACTCAGTAAGGAACAAAAATGCATTATAAAATGTAAAGAATAAAGCGACTTTCTTTAACAAGGGTAACACTTGACAGTAGTTAAACTAATAAACCTGTGGCCCTCAGTGCGCATTTACCGTCCTTCTTCTGTCAGCGCTCCGTTTTACGGGTATTTAAAGCTAAAGCTAAAGCTACACGGATCAGAAGAAACTGGAAGCAGACGTTTGAGTCACCGAGGTTCTGAAGGCTGCCCAATAACCAACTTAGCTACGCCTGCGAGGGTTGATATGGGTTTTTTTTCACCTTGGGATATGGTGTGTAGCTACGCCTGATCCTACGTATATTATGAAAATATACTCTTGAGGTGGAACCTTTTAAAAGTGTTTTCAAGTCTGCCTATCCAAACTCAAGAGACTAGTCATGGTATCCGTGTCTACAACTGAACTGAACCAAGTAGGACCCAGTCTCACCAGTTTCTGTATGCCTCCCCTCCTCCGAACGCTACTGTACGCCTTCCTGAAAGCGACTACGTGACTTAGCACTTCGGCTGCGAGGGACTGGGTCTGACTGCAATCACTATCCAAACATGCAATCAGCTGTTGTAGTCCTGACAAAACAAAATTCATCTTAAAGTCAGTTTTTGTAATCTTGTTATTCACCGTTAAAGGGGGTTAAAGTGAAAGGGGCGGCCACGGTATAATCCACTTGTAACGTGAGACAGTTTTTAAATGTAAGATGCTGATTCTTGGCGGACACATGGTTGGGCGAATACATTTTCGTTGACGAATTTCGTCAGAGGTGAACAAAATCCTCAAGCAAATAAAACAGCGAGTTCTTTTTACTTTTTTCTATGACTTGAAAAAACCGAACTGACGTAAACAAAGCGCAAAGATACCAGACACACGATTTGGGCTATTCACGCAGGTTTCATTCAGAACATAATAATACTATATCAAAGAATTTGCATTTAGTAAAGACACTGGGTTATGTGCTTGAACCTCCTATATCTTAAGAAAACGTTTAAATGTGGTCAGTTTTATTCAGTTCAGTTGGAACCAATTATATATAACTAACAGAGAAAAAATACGCTGATATCACTGCAAGACTGAATATACAATTCCCTTACCTCCCAGCCGAAATATTTCCATATTAATGCGCTTGTTGTTTGTCATATCTCTCAGTACTTGTAAGGATCCAATCTAAAAAGCATGTAAAAAAGTTAAAAACTAATGGATATATCTTTTCACCAAAGTAATAATAATATTAACAAAAACGCCTTCATTTACACAGGGTAATCACTTCAAGCTAGAAATAAGTAAAAGAACTATATCAGCGTGAACCCTTTGAGTACATATACAAAAAAGTTATGTTTTACACGATACATGAAATACAAATTTAAAATCACTACGTTACTACAACTTTAGAGTATTTGTTGAAGAGGAATGACGGCTGCCATTAATACCAACAGGTGATGAGAGTCAACTCATAAAAAAGCCCGTAACATATGGCTAAACACGGATGCTCTGAATTTACGACTGCGGAAATGCAACAAATACGGCCCAGCCTTGCTAAACAACTAGGACTAACCAAACTTATCTTTGCTGATCCAAAACCTGAAGTTGAAAATGTTTACAAGTTAAGTATGGAGTACGGCACGACTAGCATTCCAACCCTTTACCTCTACCCTAGTACCTCTACGTAGTTTGCTGATAGCAAGTCAGTCTATAAATATATAATTCTTAACCATGTTTAGCATCACGCTAGTTGCGTCCTCGCCAGTTGCTGAGGTAAGCGTGTAGTCGAATCTAGATAACTCGAACCCTCGGTGAAAATAGTAAAAGGTTCGAGTTGTCGGAAATTCGATTTATCGAGAGTAAAAATGTCTATAAAATGACCTAAGGGGAAATGAAAATTAAGTCCTGATAGCAGGAGGCTCACCGAGTTAGCGAGGGTTCGAGTTATAGACATTCGATTATACTATACTGACCTATTAAAGCTCCCGTATGCATCTAGACACCCTTTAAATGGTACAATTTTTGAAGTTAATTAAATTTAACTAGACGTTTCAAGCGCGCAACAGTCGCTAGTCATCTGGTTATATCGTCATACCGCTGACCTTACATCGCCGTTCGTCGGTCTTCAGAAGGTTAACAAGAACCAACAGGCCGCCCAGCTCCAGTATGGCTTGCTGACTCGACTCTGTGTCGAGGCTCAGATCTCTCAAGGCACACAGAGCGATCACTGTAGCGGTCGGGTTACCGATCTACGGAACAAGTTACGGTTATCAGCTTTCTCGGAAACTCCCAAATCTTTATATAGACTGACTAAGAGGAGATAATGTTGGTAACTCCTTATAAGGAATGCTGATGACTCCTAAAAGATAATATTTAACACTGGTCTAATGATGGTGACTAATACCCAATGATGGTGTCTAATACTTAATGATGGAAACTAATAAAGGTGATGATGACACGAGATGGCAATGACTAATAAATTGGAAACTACGAAGCCAACAAACTTGGGTTGTATCTTGAACCCCATTTCAGGAACTCGACATTTTTATTCTCATGACCATTTAACTTAATTTTTGTGTATAAGGTAAGTAGAAGATACATCCGACAAACTGGCTGGGGCTGAAAGGGTAAAACTCGTTGCTACAAAATGTATTCATTCTATGAATGATTATTGATAAATACTTGACAGTTCAGTGTACGACGCGACGTAAACAAATAAATTATTTTTTAGTTAAATTAATTTGTTCCATTTAATTATCTCTCAGTTCTGTTTAATAGTAATGTGATGTGGTATTTTTTTTTCGCTTGTGGGCCATGATGTGTAGTTGACGTTTCAATGAGTTCTAAGCGTTAGCCCTTCGACGGATCGCGGAGCAGAGGTTGTTTCAGTCAATTTAAGATTAATTACCAAGCATACAACAATCACCGTATATGACCTCGTTGGTGATGTGGTCCTGCCAGTTCGTGTTCAGTACTGTACGCAACATACGGGTGTATG
>JAOBRG010348642.1:0-10394 GCA_027574985.1 Umimayanthus nakama | reverse complement strand
CGCTGTGCTCCGAGGTCAGACATGGACCGTATACGGCTGCCAGACTCATTCCAACCTCACTGTACGCTGTGCTCCGATGTTAGACATGGACAGTGTAGCGCTGCCAAACTCATTCCAACTCGCTGTACGCTGTGCTCCGAGGTCAGACATGGACCGTATGGCGCTGCCAGATTCATTTCAACCTCACTGTACGCTGTGCTCCGAGGTCAGACATGGACCGTATAGGGCTGCCAGACTAATTCCAACTCGCTGTACGTTGTGCTCCGAGGTCAGACATGGACCGTATAGCGGCTGCAGGAGGCACCTGTATGTGCTTTCGGTTCGACTTCGTGAGCTGTCCCTCTTGCGTTGGAAATGCAAGAATAAACAAGAATATTATTATTATATACTCGGACATGGCTTTGACGTCATCTGTGCGCAGTGCTATTCGGTCGGTGGCTTTTTGCGACGCTTGAGTCACTTTTATACATGCCAGCTCATTGGATTATTTTCAAAACAATTGTGCCACGCTCGCATAACCAATCAAAATCCCTCTAAGAAATCTTCACTTTGTCCATATGCGATCGCTTCGCCTGTTATCGCTATTTTCACTGGGTTTTCTCATCTGTAATGCATTACACTGATGGTTTTTATTATTACTCAATTCTCTTGCTCGTCGGAGGTTTTAAAGAAATGGTATATGGCTGCTGTGTCGGTAGTTCCTCTACGTTTCTAGATGTTTACTCTGACCTTTCCAATGGAAGTGTTGACGGTTATTCATTTGCAAATGAGTACAACAGTGCCGCGATTATAGTCTCATGTTGTAGGACGCTCTCAGAATTTTATTGAGGTCGACCCCACTTTGAAAGTGAATGAAGTCGTTTTTAGTGCGGTAGTTGGTGGTGTAAATTTACTCCCGAACCGACAAAAGAAGTTAAAAACCCTATAAAAAGCGCCCTCCCTCACTGAATTTTATGAAAATTTTGATGATAAACCGGAATATTTTTTTCAGTGGCCTTATTGGTCGTCGTCGTGAATTCGGTGTTTTGGACTTAAGTCTTCTTAGATTTACTGTAGTTCCGACTATTTTTTAAAAAAAAGTTGTATAAAAATTTGGAGAAAAGTTTTAATAGCTGTTGTTAATGAAATGTAGAGTTAGAAGGAAACTCCTTTCATTGATCTCTAATATATGAAGCGTGACAACAGGAAAAGGGTCTACTGAATCATGTCAGAGAGACTAAAAATTACTCGTTGGTTTTCTCCAAGTTTCAAGCTATTAAAAAATGCTAGTTCGATAATCTTTTCACCACATGCAAACTAGGACAGTATTTCAGGAGAAAAGGTAATAAAAGAGGCGAGAATTGAACTGAGCGAAATGCCGTTTGAAGTTTTTCTTTCTCCAAATTTTGGCTTTTGCGCATGCTCTCCCCCCCCCAAGAAAACCAAACAAATTTGACAATAATTGATTACATTTTCGTTTAATCTATAGAAATTTGGCCTTTTAAAGCAACTGCAGTTAAAAGACGATTGAAATTAGAGCAATCGAAAGAGAAACTGTTGTTGTTTATCAGATACCTAGTTTTCTGCATTAGACCCCTTTCCTGTTGACGGCGTAGATATATAACAACGTAAATCTTTGTGTACGAGTTAAAGGCGGGCTACCGAAAAATTTCCAGTCTGAGGTAGGAGCTAAACAAGGCTGCAGCTTGTTTAAAGTTACCGTCCACCTTGAGCGGTGTTTTCAGTTTTCCGTACGTAACTCCGTTAAAACGCATCGGATACCCTCTCTAATCCGCAGAGGCTTCGAGAGAAAGAGAGAAAGAGAAAGAGTGAGAAAAGAGGCGCGCGGGGGATCATGGGAAGGGAGAAGAAAGCGAAGCCTCTGCCATATAATGTTTTCAAATTGGCGCCTATTGGTCGAGAGGGACTGGTTCTGGCATACAAGTTTTGTAAAATGGCGGAAAACAAAAATCGGCTTGAAGTTCATCTGTAGTTGTTTGTCTCATTCACTCAGTGGATGGACACCATTTCACCCCTGTTACAGGCTCGTTGGATTGATCTACGATGGTAAAACGGAGTACAAAGATCTACATTTATATCTCGAGACCAAACACGACAAGATGAAGAATTTTGCGATCCGGTAACGTCAACATTCGACGTGAGACCTTCGCGCGCTCACCATTCTCTCTTCCCCAGCCCTCTAATATATTCATTTCGCTCGCTTGCATCCCTCCTTGAAAAATCCCAGGGAACCTCTGCGGAGAAGAGAGTCGGATCCCCACAAACCTGTATACCAAAGGAAAGCTTATAAAATTATCTAAATGATAGTGGAAAAATTGTTTAAAGAATTTTGATTTATAAACGAATGCGAGCATCATAGTTCAAACCGGCTTTTTTCACTTCTAGACGTCAATGCGGCTGTCAGTTTCAATTTCAACAATTTTTAGTTTGTTTATGAGATTCAGCACATTTTTTACTCTAATTCCGTCCTGGCGATTTTTAATTGAATGCGTTGTTAATTTTGTACAGGTCTTGAGGCAAATTCCATATTTGCAGCGTACAAAACTTTCCCTGATTGAGTCATAAAAAATGATTGGAGCGGAATTTCAAAATTCGCCAGAACATTTTTCATTATCTGCTATTGTTTTATTAACTTGCCAAATTTGACGGCATGATGTTAAAAATTGGGGGAGCATTGATCCTTTGCGTTGTCGCATGCGAATTTTTAGCAAAAACGTGTCTCGGGAAATTTACTCCTAAAGTACGCCGCATGTCATACAATTTCACTTCCGGTAAAAACTCTCTTTCGTCATATCTCGCAAACCATTAGACATGTTGAAAAATATTTTTTCCTACTAGAAGTTCATTTAATGTATTTTTATTTTCTGCAAAAATCTCAATTTCGAAATTTTGAACCGTTCCAACGTGAACGGTATCCTTAACACGTTTTTATACGACCTCGAAAACATGTTTAGTGACAATTGTGATCAGTGATCCAACTTAACAATGTTGAAATAAGATGCCTTATATATGCGGATGATTTATTGATTCTTTCAAAAAGTGAAGTTAGCCTACAATTATGATATTCAATAAAAATGGGTGAAATATACATGTAAATGCTACGTTAGGTGGAAAACCTGTAACAATAACGAATAAATACTGTTAAATAGGTGTCATTCTTACTTCCTTTGGGTCTTTCCAAGAATCCCAACAAGATAGATATAGAAAAGGATTGAGAGCCCTTTATTGTTTGAAGAAAGAATTTTTCACTGAAAATGGAGCAAACATCAAATTATTTTTAAAACTGGCTGATTCAATCATATCACCCATTCTCTGTAATAATTGTGAAGTGTGGGGTGCTTACTTACAAACAAAAACCTCTATTTCCACAAATTTAAAGAAAATTTGTTTAACTTAGAGCTAATTGCCGAAAAATTATTGATAAAGTTGTATAAAAACCTCTTGAGAGTTAACCCAAAAGCTAGTAACGTAGGGGTTTATACAGAACTGGGAAGGTGCCTCTGCATGTAAAAATCTACTCTATGGTTATTAAGTTTTGTGAACATTTATTAGAGAAAAGTAATAACCCGTTGATGTCAAATGCCTTGCTATCTGAGGTCGAACTTGATAAAACTGGCAAATTTTCGTGGTTTACGCTATTCAGATATCTATGTAAGCTCTGTAATTTGGACATTGAAAAATTAAAACGAGTGTAAAACGGGATTAATAAAACCCTAAACTTTTGCGTGAAACATTTATTAATAACTGGAAACATAACTTAGAAAGGTGAGATCTTTCAATAGCAAAGGGCCACTCCAAACTTGAACTTTATTCAAGAGTTAAGAGGGTTTTCGGCAAAGAAAAGTATGTAGATCTAATTAGGAACTCGAAAGCCCGAAGCGCAGTAACAAAAATACGAATATCGGCCCATCATTTCCCAATTGAGCGTGGGCGTTACAAGAATATTGAGCGCAATGATAGAATGTGTATCACATGTGATCAAAAGGTTATGGGTAATGAAATCCACTATGTAATGTACTGCTCAAATAACTTATGGTCGAAGAAAGAGCAATTTTCTTTAGAGATATATATATACTAAATAAATACATTATTACAGGTACTTGATTTAGATAGTCTGTTTTATTATATTTTAAGCATGAAGGACGAAAATATTATCAAAAGAAGTAGCGACTATTGCTTTCGGTGAAATACTAGAAATTTATGATTTAGAAAGTAGTAATCTGAGATAAAAGGACGTTTTAATATGTTTTTTATTTTTATTTTTTAAAATATGTGTATCGAATTTAGTTAGTCTAGTTTACATTTTATTCATTTCATCTTGAATATTATATATTATTTTTGTACCGATGTCTCAAGCGGAGTCAAGGTCAATAAACTATTGTTGTTGTTGTTGTCCAGTCAGAAGGTTTTGTACAACGTATTTATTTTTGCTTTTTGTGTCTTTTTCGAGTCTTAAAAAGCCTATTCTCAAGCCCAAAACTTCAAGTCACTGACCATTTCGTTGGTAAAAACCACCAAACAACGTACAAATGAAGCAAAAACAAAAGAAGGCAAACATGACAGGTCTGTTGGGGTCCGTACCGTAAGTTATGGACCTCGAATTTACCAATCACAGCAAGCGAAAATTGCTAGCCATATAATAAATAGTCTTATCAAGAGTTCCCATACAAAGTCTTTATACATGTATAAATCGCGCAGTAAGACCGTAAACACAAACTGTAAGCTCGGGCTGCCTGTGGAGGAACGCTTCGCGGCGTTCTCGCTCAAAATGACTTCAAATTACGCACAAAATGCACACAGCACACAAGTACTTAGTACGAAAGCCTAGAAGGGTCATTCTAGCTTCAGAGTTCAGGGTTATTACTTCAGAGTTCAGAGTTCAGAGTTAGTACTCGTCTCCAGAGTGCAGAGTTCAGAGTTGGAACTTTAGAGCTCAGAGTTAGTACTTCAGTAGTTCAGAGTTCAGCTAATACTTCAGAGCTCAGAGTTAGTACTTCAGAGTTCAGAGTTAGTACTTCAGAGTTCAGAGTTAATAGTACTTCAGAGCTCAGAGTTAGTACTTCAGAGTTCAGAGTTAGTACTTTGTTGCGTGAAAGACATTTATCTCTGTATTTCAAAACAATGAGTTGTGGTTCATTCCATATAAGCAACTGTCTATGAATTTGTCAACGGCTTTCTTAGGGTTATCGGAAGGTTTTTTAGTCATTGCAAAATCTGGAGAATCCCCCCCCCCTCTCCTCACCTGCTTGCCTGTTAACACGATCCCCTTTTTTATAACCACTATGTATGAGCATAGGGCAGGATAGTCCAAAAAGAAACCACGGGGCTAATGATTTATCGGGTTTTTTCTTGACCGTCATTTCTCCTTCATCCGATCCCCCTGCGCCGCCCCTCAACTTGAATTATGAACGGTCCCCGGTCCTAAGCCAAAATGCAAAATTGTCATATTAAAGGAAAGTGCCAACAGGTTGGTTGCAGCAAATCCCCCCTCCCCCCCCCTCTCCCGTTTTAGAGAGACAGAGACAGTTAAAAGTTGAGCCGGCAACCGGAGAAACTTGTCTAAGTAATTTACAGTTATTTTTTAATGGAACGGAAATTTTAATATCCGGTATCAAATGCCTAATGCAGTGGAGGGGAGTGTGTGTGTGTGTGTGTGAGAGAGAGGGGGGGGGGTAACTACCAGCAGAAATGAGTGCAATTATCCAATGTCAAGAAATTTGGTGCTGTGCGATTTGATACCAAGGCTGCATATACTGTATAAGCTTCTCAAAAGAATACAGCCAAGCCGAGTCCGAGAGAAAGTTTGTGTTTCTACCGATCAAAACACCACATCTCCCGATCCCAAAGCAGCCGGAAGGCCTCTAGTGTATCTCCAGCTCTCAAAACCAAAAGCTTCAATTTTCTGATACAAGAATATGTTTAACTTACACCAAATCGGAGATTCTATTCTTTGTTTATATCTTAACAAGGAAAAAATAAAAGACGGTGTTTCCAACAGGAACTGAGGAAGTCTAGAACTTGAACTACTGTAGAGCAGACCGGTTCTTCCGCCGCGCCGTCTTTGATCTACCTGAAGTTTATTGGACACACTGTTTATATTTTGGTTTGGCCTTTTCATTGTTAGTCGCGTTCGAACCTCTTTTGCAGCCATTTGACGGCACGATGAGATTGAAAAGACAAAAGCTATCGTTTTCTTGTTGTTGCTACGTGGAGTACAATAACTAATATTAATGTAACACCTTCTTTGTTTTTATGATAATTTATTCCGCGTTCGTGCGACCGGGTTGTGAACCGTGCCTAATTTCCATGGCAACGCCAGCAATCGTGTTCCAAAGAGTGAAGTGTCCTCCATTTTGAACAAAGATGAATTCTGGAATGATGTAACCCAAGTTTGTGTTTCTCTTCTTTTTTATTATCATGAAGAGCTTCTTCACTTAATGACCGTGGCCTTTGGATAGCGACTTAAAATCTTCTGCATAAAATGCAAAGTAAGTGACAAATTTGTTAATGACAAGTCCAATTACATTGACTTTGACTTTGTTTGGTCGGGTGGTAAATAATTTATTGGCCTGGTCTCTTTTTAATCGAGCAGAGTTTAGAATTATTGGCAAGAAAGGTGAAGGAACCTTCTCGGAAGTGTTAAAAGTACAGGATATAAGAGATGGGGGTTACTTTGCTTGCAAGAAGATGAAGCAGCGATACGAAAGGTGAGCTGAACCCGACTGCTGCTTTAATTATGATCTCAGAGAGATGAAGTCTGAGCCGTTTTAATCACATATATATATATATATATAACACCATTTCTTTTTCGCAAAATGCAGTCTTGAACACGTCAACAACCTACGAGAAGTTCAAGCCATGCGGAGGTTAAATCCCCATGCCAATGTCGTGGACTTGAAAGAAATAGTTTTGTAAGTATATAGTACTGTGACATTTCTGAACTTTGACAGAAATTACTATAGCGAGCCGTCTCCCGCCTGCGGCGACAGTTATGCAGTTGTTTATGCCGTCAGAAAACTTTGATTTGCCCACAGACAAATGCATCATAATCTATATTTTTTGACAAATAATACATATTTGAGTTTATCTGATGTATTTAATGTTTTTGGCTTTCATACGATGTCGTGTTGCGTAATGAGCAGTTCTCCGTTGTTGAGACTCGGCGAAAGAACATCATATTCATAACTATTTTTTGTTGTTCAAATTCAAATGAGCGTCGATTAGTTGGGAGGCCGGGGGGAGGTAGTTCTGAATTGAAATTCGATAGCTGCTTAGTTTTTGGCCTACAAATCTTAACTTTTGTCTTATTTTTGTCGTTTATGTGTAGTTAATCGATTTAATTGTATTATCTAAGGCCGAGTCACATGCAGGTTTTAATTATCTGTAAAGAGTGGATTACTTTATCCAGCGGATAAATCGCTATCCAGTGGATAAAATTGACGCGTTCTTGATTTTGATTGGACAACGCGCCAATTTTATCCACTGGATAAGGATTTATCCGCTGGATAGAGCTATCCACTCTTCGAACAACCGGGCCCAGGTGGGTAATCTGTTGATGAAAATGGCTTCAGACTACAACCTCTGTAATAGGTCAACTTACAAGTGAGCCAAATGTCAAGTAATTCTAGATAGCTAGTCACTATTAAAACTGCTGTAAGTTTACTAAGTAGAAACTATTAACTAATAAGGGTGGCTTGAAATAGTTTTTGAGATATTTTTCTCAAAAAAATATTGCTTTGTGACAGCAGTATTACTAACAAATAGTGGTCAATAATTGCACATTTCCTTCTCATTTTATTTTTGATACTTTGGGGTCCTGAAATGTTGCTATGGTAAAGTAGCGAGAGTTCTTTTCAACCACCTTAAAACCAGAAAAACATCCTTTCTGTAAAATTTGTACAGGTAATTTTTTCAAACTTTTAGAAACTGATTTGAATGTCAAAACCTATCAACATGCCAGTTTTTACAAAATTCTCTAAAAAAATTTGAGAGTAATTTAAAATTATGCGATTCAATTTGTTTCTTACAGAATTTTTTCTTTTGATCAGAGCAGAAACTTCTGTTCAATTATTTTATCACTGTGTGAAGTTTTAGAAATTTTCACTGTCAACTTTCAGAAATATTTTTGATTGAAGTCTAACTTTTCCAAAATTTTTGCAGATACAAGATCGCTATGTTTCCTTGGCTGCGTGAGCTTGGTGTGCTTGTGTGAGCAAGAAACTGTTTCAAGCCACTTTAAGCAATAATGTATATACCGTACTCCTAACTATTTAAGACTGGGGGGGTTTGGTCAATTTTTGCTGGGTATGACTCAAGCCTATCTCTGTGAGGTGTGTGATCGCATGCGCATGCCTTGGCACACGCCTGAAGAAACCCAAGGCATGTGATGAATCGCACGCCTAGACATTTTGAAAGTTGTTTGTTTAAAACAAATAAATACTCTAAAACACTGCTCATGAATAAGCAAAATTTTTTTCTCCTAGCAGATAGTCAACATTTCTCTTCCCCTTTGTATAAATAAATTATTGCCGTGCTATTTATGGATCAGACTTATATTACAAATGAACTCCTATCTTTGAGGGTATACTCCTGGTTGTCCGATTACTAGTAGCACAGTTAATTCATACAAGCTCACTACTTACAAATCTTCGTTCTGTTTTACAATTTTCATGCTGCACACTCGTTTTAAACAATTGTGCTGTTTGCAGTCACGCTTGACCTCACATGGTTTTGTACGTACACATCCAGACATTATGACGTGGATCACAGCTGGTCAGGTGATTGGCTGGGAAATAAATGACCTTTCTGGCGTGTCCGAGTGATTGTTTTCTTGATCAAATGATGCCGTGTTTGAAGCAAAATTCTCGATCGTGTAATCGATTCAATTTTTTGCCAAACTTTAATTGTGCATGAGACGATCGCTTTGTTCAGTGTTAGTCTTTTAAAACTACTTGTTTTGGGATTAGAACAAGTTTAAAACTTGCCTGAAAGGTTCTAAACTTTCAGTTGTCGAAAACGAGCAGTGTGGACTGTTGTGGAAACCGAAACCTAAGCGGGCTGGAGGCGTGCGTTGTTCCTGTTGTTTTTCTCGGAGATAGGCTTGATAGTACCGTATTTTGCCGTGTATAAGTCGACACCGTGTATAAGTCGATCCCCCATTTTGCAGCCAAAAAAGCACAAGTTTTAGAGTTTCCGTGTATAAGTCGACCTCAATATTTTGCAAGATAAAATACCAGTGAAATAAGTTAAGAGACTGTGAGTATAAAACTTGCACTTTATTGGCGACCGGTTTCAGTTTTACAACCTTTATCAAGCCTGTGCTAACTCATTATAAGATGTTTAACTAAATTACTATTATATAAAAAAATAAAATAATAATAATAATTTTTTTTTTTCCCGTGTATAAGTCAAGTGCGATTTTTAGACGTGAATTTTTGGTGTTAAAAGGTCGACTTATACACGGCAAAATACGGTATGTACTTTTTTTTAGCAAGTTTATTATTTACTGTATATTTTACTTTTGGGGGGTATGTTCTGGTTATGTGCTGCTGGCCAATCAGAACTCCCACCCCGTTATAGCCTGTTCTGTGGCAATCTTTAGACCCTATCTTAAACTTGTCATTTTTGGCCAATAATCAAGAAACTCCAGAAATCCCCAAAATTTGCGACCTCATTCTAGAAACGCTGCTATTAAAAAAATGTTAACCAGTATTATCAATTCAGTTGTGAAAATGCTACCCATGCATTCCACCAGCACATCCCCAGTAGCCATTTTCTAGGAAGTGCCCACCTCCCCCCCTGGATTTAAGACTGGTTTCAAAAACAGTTATTTTTCAAAAACCATGATCATTGCTCACCATGGCAATAACACTAATTTAAAAATGAACTGATATTTTAATCTGACAGCGACAAGAAGACAGGATCGTTAGCTCTCATTTGTGAGCTGATGGACATGAATTTGTATGAGTTGATTCGAGGTATAGTTCTGCAGTCAATTGTTTAATATTTCAAGTGTTATTTTTGTTATGAAAGTTGTTTAAGTTTGGTATATATTTTGTCCTGTCACATAAACTGGAGCCAATTAAAATACAGACAGTGCATGATGTTAGAAATCAGATTGCATCAGAAGCTATATATAGTTGATCTGAGAACATGTAACTTTTTAGTTATGTAGTCATGTTTGATTAGTTTTGTTTAAAAGTAAAATTTGTTGTTGGACATATGTTTCTAATACATGTTAACCCAGCAGTTAATAATGCCGCTGTTGGGCCTAAGAAATTTGGCTATTTTAACAGGCTAGAGTGGCTGTATTAACACTGGCCAGGGTGGCTGTATTAACACTGGCCAGGGTGGCTGTATTAACACTGGCCAGGGTGGCTGTATTAACACTGGCC
>JAOBRG010348631.1:0-13684 GCA_027574985.1 Umimayanthus nakama | reverse complement strand
ACCTCTCTTATCCTGTAGCACGACTTCATAACCAATGCAGCAACTTCAAATGGTCAGCACTCAGCATCTGATCAATCTCGCTCAATTGCCCAGTGCTGATTTATCCACGGTCGAGTGTTGCAACTCTGTACGCAGAGAGAAGGAAAGCAGCTAAATGGAGTCGACATATACTTGTACTGATGTAATTGAGTTTGCAGAGAAAATTGCAACACCAGCTTTCAGATAGTCTGAAAAACCGCTTCACTCATGCTTGATCGCCGGAACATATCAAAACAACTTTACTTGCCTTGGAGAAAAAAACCACGAAAGTTGGCCTCCCACGGGAAAACAGCGAAAAATTCATGAAACTTATCCTTTTAATCATTTGTTTTAAAAAGGAATCACACGGAATTGGAGATCTGAGCCTGCAAATCTGTTTTCCGCTGAACACAGGCTAGTTACTATGCCACCAACGGTAGCATGATGTTTTAGCATGATGTTGAGGCACTAGTCGGTCCAATTCAAGTCTGAAATCGGATCACTTTGGAGCCAAACGACCTGATTAGTACGCGCTCTCCTTCGTCCAACGCAATGACAAAAACCAAAGTAACATAAAAAACTACAACGAGGATAAACTGCTGTATACCATTTTACCCGAGAACTTCTCAACGCACCTGTTATTTCACAAGTGACATTAGGGAATACTCCATTCTTGAATATCAAATCTTGTTCCTATAAAAGGAAATTGTGTTTCTCTTTTTTAAAAATGATAAACTTACCCATTTGAAAACCCTGTAGCTTCTTGCTCTTATTCTTGGATTCAGCATAAGGTTTGGGCAGCGGTGGCGGCTTTTTAGGCTGTTCTGAGGCACGTTTGTTGAACTCTGGGTGGGTTGCCATTGGGGGAGGGGGTGGGGCACTAAATGGTTGTGGCCCCTCATCAAATACGGCCCACCCTTGCCTTGTTTGCACTGCATCAACAAGAAACGTATCAATTTGATGAAACGCTTACCAATCGATCTGTCTACGAAGTGTTTTCTGTTCGGTGTATTGCTTCATTATAGAGTGTCATACAAATCAGAAGCAGTTATCTGAAGGTACTTGTATTATAGAGTATTATACAGTTCTATCAGGTACTCAATAAAGTTATTGTATTGCATTGTGTTGGTACAGAGAACACAATAATATTGGCACCACGTGTCTATCGGTCTATTCCATCAAAGGTTCACCAATTTATGTCTATACGGAGTACCTTCCGTTCAGTGTATTGTTTCATAACTTAGTGTCGTACATATCAGAAACAGTTGGTATCACTGGATATTGTAATCAGGGATTGTGACCACCAGCAAACTCTTAATTTGCTCCGCGCAAATATGGAAATAATATATATAAATCAAACAAGTTAATAGAAATACAAATATCTGAGGAACGCTCCTTTCTTTTAATATTAAATAGAGGCAACAATAGGCCCTTTGCAACTGTAGGTCCCATAGTACAAAATCCAACATGTTGGAGAGCAAAAGAATGTGCCAGACTCCAAATAAAACACAATTAACTAGAAAAGTGTGATTTTTCTTTTTTTATATTTGTCAGTTGAGTCTTGTTACATTCCTTTGCTCTCCAACGTGTTGGATTTGTACAATGTGACCCACAGCTGCAAGGGGTCTATTCCTACCCGAAGCAGAAGTAATGTCTACCAAGTGGCAAAGACACTGAGGAGAATAACTGTTCAATAGAAAACAACTGTGAATAACGATGTACCATGTGAATTTACTGTGGTGGTGGATGAGCTGGGGATACCAAACTATTGATATATCAACGCAACTACACTGGGGCAAAGGAGGGGTGATATACTGTCATCGTGTCCACTTATAGAGCTTCATTTAAACCAGTTAGTGCTGAACTTGACCTTTTGTATAAAAACAAACAAATAAACATTTATAAAAAACCTTGTTGCGCCATGGGTGAGCTGGGGGTCTCATATTGCGCCAACACACGAGGTTTATCCTCCAGACTGTCATGACGTTTAGGCACATCTGGGGGTTTTCCCAGCGATGCAAGAGGATTGTCGTACGTTGCAATTCCTGGGTCTGGTAGATCATAGATTGCCCCTGGAGCGCATTCCACGCTGGTCATACTCACAACTGTGTTTCTGTTGGACTGCGGACTCTCATATCCCACTGGGAAAAAAAAGAGATGAAGCATAAGGTTGACGTGTTTCTAACAGACATTCCTACACAGTAAAGCAGATAATTCATGTGTTGACAACTGTGACAGACCTTTCCAAATAGTGAAACAGTATTGTTTCTTATGTTAATAACTGTAATAGACATTTCCACAAATGGAATAAATGTTATTTCTTATGTCAATAAATGTGACAGACCTTTTCCACTTTGTGGAACAAATGTTCTTTCATGTGTTAACAACTGAAACAGACCTTTCGACATAGTGGAGCGAATGTTCTTTTATGTGTTGATAGCTTAACAATAACAACAACAACAATCCTTACTAGAGTTAAATGAAAAGTTACAAATATTACACCACCTGCAAATAGCAAAGATAGACGGGGAAGGCAATGTGTTGGAACAGCTTACTACGAAAAACATAAAAGACAAAATTATAAAAGAAAAAAAGAATGTGCAAAAGGAAATCATAACATAAATAGCTGAGTTAAATAACTTAATCCAAATGGTAGGACAGTCAAGGAAAAATTTGTTACAGCTTGTGATGACTGTGACAGACCTTTCCACATTGTGGAACAGTTGTTCTTTCTTTTGTTAATAACTGTGACAGACCTTTTCCACTTGGTGGAACAAATGTTCTTTTACGTGTTGATAACTGTAACAGACCTTTCCACATAGTGGAACAGTTGCTCTTTCTTATGCTAATTATTGCGACAGACGTTTCCGCATGGTAGAATGGATGTTCTGTTATGTGTTAATAACTGTGACAGACCTTTTCACATAGTGGAACAGTTGTTCTTTCTTATGTTAATTATGGCGATAAACCTTTTCACATAGTGGAACGGATTTTCTTTCGTGTGTTAATAACTGTGCCAGACCTTTCCACATTGTGGAACTAGATGTCATTTCTTGTGTTAACTACTCTGGCAGACCTTTCCATACAGTGGAATAGATGTTCCTTCATGCCTTAATAACTGTGGGAGACCTTTCCACATGGTGGAATTCTTTCATGCCTAAATAACTGTGAGAGACCTTTTAACATAGAAGAAAAATTGCTATTTCATAAGTCAACAACTGTGATAGACCTTTCCACGCAGTGGAACTAGATGTCATTTCATGTGTTAATAACTCTGACAGACCTTTCCATATAATGGAACAGATGTTCTTTCATGCCTAAATAACTGCGATAGACGTTTCAACATAGTGAAACAGGTTTATTTCATGCGTAAGTAACTGTGACAGATCACTCCACTTAATGGAGCGGTTATTCTTTCGTGCGTTGATAACTGTGACAGATCTTTCCAGTTAGTGGAACAGATTTTTTTTATATGTTAATGATTGTGACAGACCTTTCCACATAGCTGAACAGTTGTTATTTCCTGTGTAAATAACTGTGGCAGACCTTTCCACATAATAGGAACAGATGTTCTTCTATGTGTTGATAACTGCGAGATGTTTCCACACAGTGGAACAGTTATTCTTTCATGTGTTGATAACTGTGACAGACCGTTTCACATAGTGAATCAGTGTTATTTCTTATGTCAATAACTGTGACAGACATTTCTACATACGGAATAAATGTTCTTTCGTAAGTTAATAAATGTGACAGACCTTTTTCACTTTGTGGAACAAATGTTCTTTCATGTGTTGATAACTGTTTCATGTTGGAACAGCTACTCTTTCTTATGTTAATAATTGCGACAGACCTTTCCACATAGTGGAACAATCGTTCTTTCATGTGGAAATACAAGTGACAGACCTTTAAACGTTTGTTATGTGTTAATAACTGTCACGGACCTTTTCACACAGTGCTTCCCACACATAGTGTAGTGGAACTAGATGTCATTTCATGTGAAAACAACTGTGACAGACCTTTCAATATAGTGGAACAGATTTTTTCATATGTTAACTATGTGACAGGCCTTCCGCATAACGGGACATTTGTTATTTCACGTGTTAATTACTGCGGCAGACCTTGCCACATAATTGAAATTGATGTTCTTTTATGTGTTGATAACTGCGACAGACATTTCATGTGTAAGTAATTGTGACAGACCTTTCCACTAAATGGAACAGCTATTTCATGTGTTAGTAGTTGTGACAGACCTTTCCACTAAGTGAAACAGATATTGTTTGATGTGTCATTTTAGTGGAACACCGATTTAACGATATGCCAAGGGAACAGTAAAAAAATTGATCGTTAAACCGGGAATGTCATGATACCAGGGTTCTGCATCACATATTTTTCTGTAAATGGGTCAAAGATTGTGATCGTTATACCAGGAATATTGTTATACCGAAGATAATTAAAACCCGGTTCCACTGTAACTGTGACATATCTTTCCACACGTACAAAACAGAATGTCCCGTTTTTCCCTCCCTCATCAACAATCCACCCAGGAATGGAACAGCAGACATTTTCAGTTTAACTAAGATGTCCGTTGTGTAGCTCACCTGGAGCATGCATCGGATTAGTTGATCCCTTTGGTACTTCATATCCAGCAGGAGTCGGCAGAAGTGGAGGGACTTGCATCCCTGGATTATCATATAGGTCCCCAAATGGATCCTTCTTGAGTTTGGTATAACCATCATGAGCTGGCTTCGGCACTTGGTACTCTGGCTGTAAGATAAATGTTGTTTGAACAACAACTGCAACCATGATAATGTTAACACAACTGCTAATAACTCATAAGAATTCCTGCTTTTCAAGATATTTTGGACTATTGAAAAAACACCGACCAAATGAGAAAGGATTTAGGGCAGGTTGCATCGGCAGAGTAATTATAAAACTAGAAATAAAACATCCCTTTCGATACTGCAGACAATTCACTAAAGTTCACATTATCAATTGCTAGTATAGCTAACATAACACCAGAAGTTACAAGAGTAGTTCTACAATTACAACCATGTACATGTAAGCCAGAAGGTATTGATTTGAAATATGAAATATGAAAACTGGTTTTTGTTATGACCTCAAAAACTTAAGAAGGAACGGTCAACTGGATTCTTGAAGTGAATTAACTGACCCACAGCAAAACTAATTGGTTAAGTACGGCTTTCCCTTTCAATTTCGAACCATGTTGGGCACTGATATAGTAGGAAAGGATAGACGATAGGAATGATTAGGTGAGGGCGATGGTAGGGTGGGGTATGGCAGTAGAGACTTTCAATTGTTACCTTTTTCTTTGGTGCTTCTGACCGAGGTTCAGCATACATATCACTAGCTGGGCCTTCACTGATTTCATTGTATGTCGACTCATCACCAAATATTGTTTCCGAGAAACTGCAGAGTTAACAATAGTTTTAAAATTCTAGGAATTTAATTGTGCATTGTAATACCTAACACGTTAAATCCTAATCAAAACCATTGCAGAAATATAAAAAAGAAGGTAAAAGGAAGATAAACATAAATTCATACAAATGCACGTGAGTTTTGTTGATTCAAGTTCTAGTGACTGGTAGTCTGGCCTTAACATGATGGCATTTGTTCTGTAATCCATAAGAATAGCCTCCTTCATAAGAAATTATACCAGAGCCCTCGTGTATGGCTTTGAAACAGTTGACAAGCTTACCGTTCTGGTACCTGCATTGCCTGAGGGGGATTCTGCAAGAACATTTTATATCTGATTTCAAAGGCCTGACCAACTGTGTTGATGACGTCATAGGCTAGGTCGCCACCACAGTCAAACACATGGCAAGCTACAACCAAAAAATAACACATAGTTAGTTTCAGGGTTTATACACAGTCATTTCTTGTACATTCAAATTCTGTAAACTTAGAACTTCCTTTGTCTCAGAAACTCGACAACTTCTCTAAAACCTACACATATTAAGTACAGAGCGATTTTACTCAATCCCAAAGGAACCAACAAAGAATTCACATTCCTTTGGCATAGCCAATGGTTGACTCATTGCGAGTATTTATCAGTTCCCGAATGCGGACGCCAACCTGTTATCACACTGACAAAAATCGCTTTGACCTTGCTGCAGTGAACGCAAAACACAAATTTTGTAGTAAAATATATTTGGAAATCTAACATAATACTTTTGCTTCGTTCATTTCAGCATAATCAATAACTTATTAGTTGAATTGTGGGAATTTTGGCAACTTCAAGAACGTGTGGCTTTGCAAAAGAAGTTTGTTATGTTTGATACTTGACGAAAAACAAAATACTTTATGTGAATTATGAGAAAACAAAATAATAGTTATTTTCAGTTCTAACATTTTTCAATTCATGCCTTTTTGCATAGGCATCTGCTAAATGTATGAAACTAAAGCTGAATTTCATGAACTTAAACTGCACTCAATCCGTTTTGATCAAAACAAAAATTGAGCTCTGAAAGTTCAAATTCAAGGTCGATATTTGCTTCAGGTTTGATATGAATACTGCCCACATTTTCATTGACTAAAACGTTTGTAGTTGTGTATTCCTGCAATAACTTAGAGCTCATAAACTTTCGTTGCATCCTTAATTGTACATTAGTTTAACTTTGACATCTGTATTTTCATTTTTTATGCTCTGGGCCCGGTTGTCCAGAAATGCATCTACTCTTTCCAAGTTAACTTTGAAGAACACATCATGTAGACCCAGTTAAGTAAACCAAATTAGACAGCCAAAATCAATCTTTAAGTAGGTAAACTCAATCGTGAGTTAAACATTTAACTCGGGGTTAGCGCTAACTCGCCTTCGAGCAAGCGGGCCCTGGTTCAACTAGATAGTTATATAAAGAGAACAACTAGCAGAGCTATCCAGTCCGTGGGAACGTTTTAAATGTATAAGTTGGATAAGAAACCGCTATCAGAAGCAAGAGTGTGTTGCTAATATGTAGTATAAATTTATTGTAAATAGTATTCTGGCTTCACTCAACAACACCATAAGTTATTTGTCTATCTGTTCTTTGGTGCTGGAAAATCAAAATCTAATGCGCTCACTTATTTAAATCGCAATATTTTGAGATAAATCTGTCACACACAATTATTGTTTCAAAAATCAGATCTACCAGTTAGAAAAAAATCACAGCTACAACAAAAGTATCAACAAACCTCTCCCATTAACACTGTCTTTTGCCACATATCCAACCATATCTATCCATTCCTTATAGAAATAAAGACTTTTGTTAGTTACAACTGAAACACAGAAATTAAAGGTTTCTCGTCTTTAATTCATTAACTAACCCTATCTTCTCTCATGCACTTATTACAATGGACTCCCTGTCTTGACTTTATTAACTGCTCCAATCTTGTCCTTCTCAACTTACAATTAAGGATTCTCAGTTATACTTGAGTTTCCCCCTTTTCAAAGGACATTCTGTGTCTTCATTGCATATACTACCACTATCTCTCCCCCACTTACGAAAAATAACCTATGTCATTCTTGCATTTACTGCCCCATTTCTTGGTCTTTACAAAGGAGATTCTCTGCTCAAATAGATACTAATTACTTAACCTAGATAACTGTTCTCCCCCACTTATAACAGCGATTCTTTGTCTTTATTTCTTTTACAACCCTTGACTTTTCTTACAACTACAATTTAAGTAAATTTTTTGTCTTGACTGCATTTACTGCCTGGACCATCTCTACCCTACTTACAAAGGAAATTCTGTGTCTTGACTGCATTTACCCTCCGCATCTTCTCTCCTCCACTTACAAAGGAGATACCCTGCCTTGACTGTATTTCTTATTCCTTTCTTGACTGCATTTACTACCCAGACCATTTACTCCACTAACAAAGGAAATTCTGTGTTGACTGCATTTGCCAGTGACCTTTCACTTTTCTCCTCAACTTACAAAGGAGATACCCAGTCTTGACTGTAGTTTTTGTTCTTTCCTTCTCTCCCCACTTATAAAGAAGATTCTGTGTCTTGACTCAGGCCCGTAGCCGGATTTTTGTGGGGGGTGGGGGGGGGGGGGGTGTGCGTACCTTAAGAACCGGGACCAAATAACTCACGTTAGAATGATACGCGATGCTAGTTCCGAAGACACACAGTGTAGAGCCTGTGTCCAATCTAAGGACTATTAAACTCAAATTATTGAGGACAACTTTTAATGATAAGTGAAAATTAAGCGATCGCTGAAGCCGCAAGCCACTAGGGGGGTTTGGGAGCATGCCTCCCAGAAAATTTTTAATTCTGAAAGCCTTAAAACTCCCTTTCCAGCACTCTCAGGCTGATAGCTGTGTCGTAACAGTTCGTAAAATTGATTACTATCTTTTTAACTTTGACAAAATGAGCCTTACCATCACTGACCTGTAATATATTTTCATAATTGATAGTTGTTGTCACGCCCCTTTTTATGCTCGCAAAATACGATACTAGTAACTTACGTAGAACCAAAAGTACACAGTGGAGTTTTATCTACTGTACATTTACGCTTTGCAAGTTTACAGTCAGCTCGCTGGGAAAAACGCTTGTCTTTAGTGTCTCACAGAGTCATGATGTAAAACGGATAGGCGAACAAGCAGCAGAATGTTTGGTTTGGAAATGCTGGAACTGGCTAGAAAACCCTCTGGTTGAACAGGCCAGCATTGTTAAGTAATTTTATTTTGGGGTTCTTGCATCATTCAGCATGGCTACAACTCGGAATTGACCTGAATATCGAAGTTAAGCGGTTTGTTAATCTGCTGAAAAATATTCTGATAATTAAACAAAAATAAATTTCTCTGCTCGTTGTTTTGTGAAAGCTGTTCTGCAAAATTCCTGACTCAAGTAAAATCGGGACATTGTCACCTAATTCGGGACGGTTCAACACTCTGCTTGGGTTATTGGGGTTCCGGGGCATGCTTACCCGGAAAAAATTAGCAATTTGAGGTCTTCAAACTGCTGGAAATGCATTGAAATTGAAGATTCTACCATCATTGCGTCATTTTTGGATCATTCTAAATCTTTTTGAGTCCCATCGGGCGGACCTTTTGGGCTCTTGGGGGGGGGATGCGTGCGCCCCCTGCCTACAGGCCTGTGACTTCATTTGCTGCTCCAACCTTCTATCCCCCAATCACAAGGTCGGATCTGTGTCTTGGCCGCATTTACTGCCACTACCTTGTCTCCCCTACTTAAAAAGGGGTTATCTGTCTTGCCTGCTTTTATTGCCCCAACCTTCTCTCATCCACTAACAAAGGATCCCCTTTCCTGACAGCATTTACTGCCCCTACCATCTCTCTCCCAATAATTATAAAGTTTGCTTATCTTAGCTGCTTTTACTGCCCCTGCCTTTTCTCCTCCAGTTATAAAAAAGGTTCTATGTCAAGACTGACCACATTGTTTATCCCCACCTTCTCTTCCCCACTCACAAATGAAACTCCCTGTTCTGACTGTTCTATTGCCCCTACCTTATCCCTCACACTTATAGAAAGTTTCACTCACAGCTGTTATGGCTGCCACTCCCTTTTTCCCCCTGATGCAAAAGCGATTCCCTATTTTGACTTCATTTACTACTCCTACCTTCTTCTGCTGCACTAACAAGCAGCAATCAATTTTATGACCGTTACAGCTGCCCCTACCTTCTCTCCCCCACTTGCAAAAGAGATTCCCTGCATATCGTGGTTACCAATCACTGTCCCTGTGTCAATAGTGACCATCTTGATGCCGGATGCTGCCACTGTGAGGTTAATGTTTGAGCCCGAGTGGTTCATGTTGGGCAGCTCTGCAATTAGGAGTGAGTCATGAAACCAATACATCCAACTGAAATCCATGAGATGACGTTAATGCTTGAATGATTAATTGTGAAACAAATGAATGAAGCACGTTTTCCAAGTTTTGTTTAATAATTTATTTTTGTCATTCTTCATAAAGAAGATATATTGTTTAGTACCTTGGTCTATAATTTATGAAAATTTTTGAAAATTATGCAGAAAACTAATGTTCTCAGGATGCAGCAGGAGAGGATTTTAATAAAGGACATGAGTTTTCAGTGAAAATCAATTGGGATGCAAAACAAGGATTCCTCATGATCTCTAATTATACACATTAATCAAAAGGTTAACAAAACATTCAAAACTCTTCAGTTAACCAAATAAATTAAGCAATAAATTATCAGTGGTGCAGGCCATCTGTAATGAAGCCTGGGTTGTTAGGCCTACATGCTAAACAATTCGGTGTCCTAAGGTGTTGACCGTTTAACTTTTGAGTGGAGTGGGAGTGGGATGGTAGAGCATCTCGCAGCATTGCAACAAAATAAGATGAGTTCATATATTATTACCCTTATATTTCAGTACTTTTAAATGCTTTTTACTTTAATTTGAAACTTGTTTTCTCCATTTTCCAAAATAGCAATTAACCCCTCATAGGAGGATCAATTGTTGGTTCAAAGTAGTCAGTATCAAATTTTACTATAAAATTATTATGGCTGACCGATTCTGTGTGTCCTGATTGGTCAATTCCAGGTTCATAAGTAGCCATATGGACCTCTAGCTCTCAATAACCATTTTAAATCTAGTCAGTCAACAAAGCCATACCTGTAAGTTGTAATAATTATCTTAGTTTGCTTGGTCTGTATGGCAAGTTATGGATCCTTGTTTTTTCCCTCCTTGTTTTCATGGCACACATGCTTCAAGCTTGAACCATAAAAGGAAAGAAAAACTCGCTCCATAACTTGCCATACAGACCTCCCACTCAGCTAATAAGAGTTATAGACAGCTTAAAACAAGGCAGATAGCTAAATTTGCAGTATAACTTAAATAACAATCTATAGAAAGGTTCTGGCCTACAGACTGAAAGGACTACAGACTGAACTACAATGTGGCCAGATGTTTGGATGAATAAAACGCTAATGATATAATTTGTAACAAAAACGGTCTAATATTTTTTATAAGTTTCATAAAATTGTTTTAAGATAAGAAAGTGTAATTTTCGGGCTTATATAATGACTTTGTCTCAACAACAAAATAATAAAAAACATTTCAATGGTCTTACCCACTAATAGCTTGGCTACATGCTTGGAAGCCTAGGGAAAGAAATCATTGACAAACTGTTAATCTTAAATGTGCTATTGTCTTAATAAGAAATACATGTAATACTGCAAATCCATCTAAAACAGAGATGATAACTGGACAAGCTGTCTGCTTCTGCACTCTGGCTGCCTCCTAAACCACTGTCATTACACACATATTATTAGGCTTAGCAATAAGAAAACAAAAATGATAAACCAAACAAATTGAATAAACAGTATACAGTTCTTCGCACTGCACACATAATTTTCCAGTGCAATCTCCACTTATAAAAATCCGTGCAGTTCTTGGATATCAAACAACTTCAATCTCTCCTTGCTTCTGCCTCTTTCAAACTACATTTTAGATATTTGTTTGTATTTAAGGAAAACAAGTACACAATTATCCTTGTGCCATGAGTTTCTAAAAATATAAGTGACTAAACCTTATGGTGTCACGTCATGTCTCGTTTACACTTGATATGATTACACTGGGAAGCTATTCTAACTTGCGGTATACAGAGCACACAAAATGAAGTACAGCTGTAGCTGTAAAAATGCACCTTTTTCCTCTTTCCCACCATATAACCAGCTGCCTCACAGCATCGCAGAATGGCCTCCCTGAAAGTCAAAAATGAAAAAACGCAAATTTAGAAGTTGTGGCTTTGCAAAATGCAACACTGTAATGATAATAGGTAGTAAAAAGGAGTTACATGTACCAGGGCTTTATTTAACATGTATACCCTTATTCAAGCATATCAAGCACAGGGCAATCGTCTTTTCATTTTTTTTCACTAGTTCACTGAACAACTGAAATTCATAGTTTATGTGATTTGAGCAATATTTTAGAACAATGAATAAAGAAACTGAAGTAAGCCAACTCGTCTCACATGACCAGATGGCTGGAAGTTTAATTGCAGCTGTGTAATGCATTACTAACAGTGGAACCCCAGATCTTCGATATAATCATATCATAATCGATATCAAGACAAGACAAAACTTCTTGTTATTAGTTCGAAACACCGCTCTATGCCTGACTTGGACTTTGTCCAAGTTGGAATTGAGAGGATTGAGCCTAAATCTACAGTGCATAACCTGGGTGTTGTTATGGACCAATTCTTCAAGGCAGACCATCAATTAGATTTTTTAGAACAACCTTGTACAGCTTTTTGTCTTGAGTATAAAGTCTTTGTTTACTTATAAGTTTAACAAATCAAATGCAGTTTTAATATAGTGATAAAAACAACAATCTTGTCTCGTACGTTATTTTGGCAGTAATCTACATGCAATGTCTGGCTGTATTGGCTGTATTCTGTACAGTCCTTTACTTTATCTTGATGGATCACTGTGCAATCTTTAGCGGTAGTTTATGAACTTTTCCCATTAATTTGTACCAACAGTCAGATTGAATTTCTTGCACAAGCTGCATGTTTTCAAATCTTTGAGTTTTCTATCCATGTTCAACAGCCACACATATTTTCTTTGACCAGATGGGTCAAGTTGAGAACGATGGCGATAAGATTTTTTGCTTGCTTTCTGTGCTACTTCGTTTTGTTACTCTGTTGATGTGGTTGATATTAATTGCTGTTTTGGTCAGAAAAATTGATCTTAAGTTGAGGTTTGCATTCACTTTTTAGAGATGTTTGTAAATAGAAATCATGTCAGTGCAGTGCTGAACAGTAAGACATCGTTATCATGCTCACGCTGTGATTGGTGGAGCCAACGCCAAGAGAGATACTGCTGACTGTATCTGTGCACGGGTAGCAGATTCATTATTCTATCGTCATTTTCACAATTTCGACACAATTGCATAGTTTGAATCGTGTTTGTGTTTCAAAACAGCTCTGTCAATAAATAGCAAATTAAAATTTATCAAAGACAGAAAATCAACTGATGAAACAAAGAGGAGTCAAAAAAAATAAGTGACACAGTGCCCTTCTGTTTTTCAGCTGGCGAGAATGCTGGTTACTGGTGTGTATTACCCACGTGTAAAACGCACATCCCGATTTTGAAGCCTTTTTTTAAAAAAAAAAAGCATTTCAATGTCAATATTGATGAACGTCTTATCTGAATAATTATGCATTGTTTAGTTTCCAAGTTATGTGTAGTGCGCCAGGTGCGCACATTAATGTGATCAATCATTCTATGGGTTTGTACAAGAAATGGATATAATAGAGAAAGGGAAAAATAGTCAGGCCGGTAAAACTGTTTTTGGGCCTGTAGATTTTATCAACTGCCGGCCTGGCTGGCCGATGCTGAAAAAAGTTAGTTTCCACCCCTGTATGTCAGAGCCTGGAGGTTACCCTGGGGGGAGGGCCTAGGGGCAAGACTCACATATTTTACTGATGGGAGGTCAGAGGGGTTTTTGGATCTAAAATTTTGGTCAAAATGGCACTTTTGAGTCTTTGAAAGATGCAGGGATTTTTTTTGGGTTACAAATAAAACTCAGGGACTTCTTGGGCAATGCACTTTTCATCAGCTCAAACAAACAATAACAATAAGCACAATTTATAGTTGGAGGAGTTTGGAAATCGGGGTTTTCCTTCCCCTAGGTGAACTGCCTTCCTAGGCTGACGAGCTCCACCTGCCCGTAGACTCGCG
>JAOBRG010348620.1:0-13684 GCA_027574985.1 Umimayanthus nakama | reverse complement strand
CGTAGTGAGCCGATTTTCCTCATATTTGGCATGATTTTTCAATTTGCTTTGGTAGATAACACTAGACCATAATAATATGGTTATGTGATAGAGCTAGCACGAAAACGAGCCTGATCTATGACGTCATTACATAGCTCATTGATCAGCTCTTATCAACTTTTGAGTAATACGTAACTGACTGTTTTACAGGGATCAGCTCTCATCCACTTTTGAGACATGCGTAACTGACTGTTTTACAGGGATCAGCCCTCATCCACTTTTGAGACATGTGTAACTGACTGTTTTACAGGGATCAACCCTCATCCACTTTTGAGACATACGTAACTGACTGTTTTACAGGGATCAGCTCTCATCCACTTTTGAGACATGCGTAACTGACTGTTTTACAGGGATCAGCCCTCATCCACTTTTGAGACATGTGTAACTGACTGTTTTACAGGGATCAACCCTCATCCACTTTTGAGACATACGTAACTGACTGTTTTACAGGGATCAGCTCTCATCCACTTTCGAGACATGTGTAACAGACTGTTTCACAGGGATCAACACTCATCCACTTTTGAGACATGTGTAACTGACTGTTTTACAGGGATCAGCCCTCATCCACTTCTCATGCTGTGTCACACTCATCTTCATTCGTCTTCAGGCTCATTGCCTAGGCGATTCTCGCATAGCTCACTCTCTCCGGAGCAGCCTCATAGATAAGTACCGTTGGATTTAGCTTTTCTTCACGTGCATCGGTTTGAGTTGGTGGCAACTTCTCTGACTGTGCTTGGTTTTTCCGGAAGAGGGACCATCTGAGCTCCCTGACATAAGTGATTGTTAACTTTGGGGAGAAGACCTTGCACACAAGCCTCTTGATAGTATTAAGCGTTTGCACCGTTGGCTGATTTGGAGAACCCACGCTTGCAAGAGCGTCAAGAATCCCTTAATCTGATTAAACGAAGATCTTCCTCTACGCGGCCTTTCCTTTGCCAGCAAAGGAACCAGTAACATCAGCAACACTCAAGCCGTGAAGACCTGGTAGCGCTGCTACCTTGTGATGACCAAGAGCTTGTGATATCGGCTGTAGGTTGATAACCCATCGTCGCTACCCATTCCTGTCACAAAGTTGATGTTGCTACATAGTTCAGGGCATCGTCTCAGGCACAGGATAAAGACGTCCATATCCGGCGAGAAGGTATGGATTTTTGTAGCTCCTTGTCTAGTAAATCCTTGTGTCTGCCTCTTCCTGACTACAGCATAGATGCGCGACATCTGCCTGGGTTGCCTCACATTTACATCCCGGGGGACAACGAGTTTCTTGCCCTCTCTTTCTGCTCTCTGAAGTAGCCTGGCTGCAAGATATTCCGTCAACTTTATCTTGGTTTTAGTGTATGTGGCTATATGCGTTGTGTCAGATATTTGGTAGTAAATGTTCTCACTTCAAAGGCAAGGGAACAGCATAACGGTCGAAAACCAAATGAACCTCTTCGCTTTCTGAAAACTTTAAGAATAGCTTGTCGACGAAGTGATCGGCAAGGTTAGCGCACGTAGCTATGCAGGCCGGCTTATCGAGAACTTGCAGCTCTGCCTTTCCATCCAGAATAAGTAGTTTGCCACGCTGTTCTGGAAGTCTTGTCGAATGGTCGTCAGTAGAAGGTACAGGTGGCGCTTCCTTCTCAATCCAGCCCATCAGTGTGCTCTTGTTGAAACAGTGTAACATCGACCATCTGCAGCAAACAGGGATTTTGGGACCAAGGAGAAGTCATAACTGCCGATGGTCTCTTGCATGTTAAATTCGGGCCGAGAATGGCACACCACCATCATGCGGGGGAACAGACTTATTGCCTCTCGTAACTCGATAACCTAGTTCTTGACGGCAACCTTGGTCTTCTTTAGAGAAGTCTTTCAAGTATGAAGCTTTCATGGGGGACCAAAGATTGACGTTTCCCTTGATACGTCTGGACACAAATAGTGAAAGGAGTTTAGCTCCCTCACTACTCTGTTCGCAAAGATCCCGTTTAGTTGCCTCGGACACTACAACCTTGGTTACAAGGTTAAACAGGTCATCTCCAGACTGATCAAAAGGGTTAGTGTAACTTGCAATTGTTGTTGTCAGCTTGTTGACATTCTTCTCTTGAATCAACAACGCGGAGGTGGTAAGCTCGTGATGATGAATACTTGATTTACTGGATGCGCCTGCCATATCTCTCGCTTGCTCAACCAACAGAGTCATTTCAGGATCTATCAGCAAAAACTTTTCTCAGGCATTAGAATTCAAGGTTATTATGCCAACTAAGCCACCACTGACCTTCATCGAGCGATTGAGATGTTCGAAGGCGTTGTCTGCACCAAGTCAACAGAAAGGAATGACAGCGTTCTTGTTCACAACCTTAGTGCCATCTTTAAACTTTCTGTAGACTTCGGGGTCACTTGTCTAAACACATGACCAATTGCAGAAAAGTTTATTATGGTCTTGTGTTATCTAACAAAGCCAATTCATGAATCATGCCGAGTTTGGAGAAAATCGGTTTAATATCGTACAACCTTCGGTCAAATAATGCGAGAGCCTCGTTTTCATGCCGATATGTCACGTGATCATTTTAGGCAAAAATTATGGTCTAGCCATGTTAGCCTCACTGAGATTAGTGAACGCTGAAGATTTGGTCTAATTTTATCAAAAACATCAAGAGTTATAGCCATTTACTTGTCAGAGCCTCGTTTCCATGCTCAAAACTGGCGTCATATCTAAAACACCCTATTAAAGAGCGCGGTGCAAGTTACAAAGTTGCCAACATATATTTTCATGTTCCATATGTTCCCCTTAACACATCCAGCCTATCAGTTTGCTTGTAGCCTGAAATTCCCACGGGACTACATTTGCTCCCTGACTATTACAGGTAATTTCTCTTATTCAGGAAACTGTATGCTTATACAATATACTTACATCTAAATCTTCTGCATGACAAATTACCAGTTTCATCTTTGGGGTAAGAAGTCTGCAAGAATACCCTGTAAAACACCATCAACTACAGGTTAGCTCATGAATTCGACGTAGTACATAGCAATTTTTAAAAGTCGATGTATCAATACAACATTTAAGGCACTACTATATATTACATGTACAAGAATACCCGAGCAAAATGAAAACTCTAAAAACTAAAAGATGCTTTTTCACGTTGCTTTGTCCAATAACAGTGTATTGCGAAGTCAAGTTTAAAACAAATACCTATATTTATTGCTGTCTCTTGCTTGTCGCCAGTAAGGACCCAGATCTTGATATTTGCATCAGCGAGTGCTGCAATACTCTCAGGTACCCCCTTTGGACAGCAAAATAAGCACAATGCATCTTCAGCCGACCGTCTTCTAACACCAAACGTTTTACTATGTATAACTTAACTGACAGAATTACGAGTTATGTTTTCGTTGCTTAACGTGTTTTGCTGGTATCCTTGACCCGATAGCAATTCGTTGTAGTTTCATGTTCAGTAACTCTACTTAAAGATTACGTGAGTTTCCATCTAAAATGGTCCATAGCTTATTGTTGTGTTTGTTTGTTTATTTATTTGTTTGTTTGTTTACCACAAGACAACGTTACAGTAAGTATAAAGGATCAGAGTTAACGACAAGAATGTTTGGTGGCAAGGAAGCCCAAAGTGAAACCATTACTCCAGGAACTGAGCCGAAACCAAATACAAACTGCAAACATTCAGGGAGTCCTACTGATGATCTGTTGCTGTTTTACAATTTATTCTAAAAATCGAATTGCTGTCTTTCGTACAATTCACAAACAGTCCTGTATTCTAAACACACATACCCTTTTAGTTGTATGAATGTTACAAAAATGAAAAAATCCAACCAGCACACGTAAGTAGTCTGATTATTCCTTGAACTTTGAACCAGCTATGCTACATGTACGTTCTGAAAACAGCCAGTCTAGACTTAATTCAAGTACCATTTAAACGAGTGTACGGCGTAAAATGTTTGGGAAGTATAATAACATTGGACAGCTTCAACATTTTTCATGATGCCATGAGCACCGTAAACTTACCCCTTGTAGTTTATCTTCAATGGCTGTGGCTCCGAGCAGAAAAAGATTCTGTGACAAATAACATGAGGTAAGTTGTAATGTATGGTGACAAAGCTACAACGGTCAGTACTCTTTTCCATGGCTGTAACTCACGAAGGGTTAATATCACGTGGATTACAGCTTCCAAAGCAGCCGCCTTCTTTTCTTCGTAGAATTCCGATTGCCAAGGAGCCCCGCAATGAAGGAACAAGGCGGCTGCTTTGGAAGTTACGTGATAAGAACAGCAGATGAGTGAACTATTCATAGTTAGTTAAGAAAGTAAACATACTATTACAGACAAAAATAGCTAAATAAACAGATAAAAAAAATTAGTTATTGTCGGCAATTTAAGTTCATGGTACTGTTTGGAAGGGGATTCCAGCTCAACTTGAAAAACGAATCTTCAAAATGCCATGGACTTCGACGTTTTCCACGATCCGTTCTACCCCTGTTAAAAACATCTATAAGCACAACTAACGGAATTCGCGCTAGGAATCTAAGTTCAATAACAACAATAATTTGTTCTTGCATCCCTGGGTCTGGTTACCATATAAACTTATACACGTGTGTAAAAATTGGTTTTGGTAATCTGAAGATAGCGAGCTAAACGAGCCCCAAGATTGCAACTAGGTTAAATCTAGAATTGATCTTGGTCACACAACAGAAAACTAAACAACGAACACACGAAATAAGACACAAAACTTAAGAAAAGCTATTAAATGTCAGAAACAAATATAATCCAAATAGCATCACTAAGAGTTAAGAAGGTTGGACTTAGTTGCTTCCTTAAAGAATATTTTGACACTTTTTTTATTATGAGCATACTAAGCTTACAACAGTAAGATTTGTTTTGAAAATACCTGGTTTATACCTGCGTTGGCGAATAAGCTAAGTTTGGGAAAGGATCCACAAAGGTTGATATGGTATTTTCTCGCCTAAGGTTGGATGTGTAGCTGACGTTTCAAGCATTAGCCCTTCGTCCAAGCAGACTGACAAGCTTACCATAGTTATTTCTAACAAACGGAAGGCGTTTATACACTCTTACAGTTTTAGCACTTTTAAATCTGATGACCCCTTCATAGCACTCAGTACTTTCTTCAAAGAACAACTGTCCAGACTAGGCCAGTTGGTTATTATGGATGACCTGCACTCTAATACTGTCTATCTTTCTTCATTTTCGATTTCATTTTCTGAAACTTGTATACTGAATCAGAAGTGGTAAATAAATTTTGGTTTTTTGTTTAATCACTTACCCTTTCAATGAGCTCCGCGGCCTCGTCCACCTTTTCGTCTCTGTTCTCTAAAGCAGTGCTGGCCTCGTAGTATCTCTTGTTCCACTCTTCGTAGTCATCAGGGTCCAACTCGTTCATGGAGATACACAGCGTCCGCAGACCTTCAGTGGCAAAGTCTTCCATGTGTTCCACAGTTTTCTCTTTGTACAACTGGTCCTCCCTCAGCCGCTCAAATATCACAGTATCCTATCACCAGACAGGGAATGTGAATCACAACATTAGACTGGCAAACTAAACCACAACTTAACTTCACAGAAAAAACCATACCATAATTGTAAAATTCCACGTCTAACATTGGCAATATCAACTGCAATATGATACACCTAAAATTTTCAAATATTTGAAGCATTAGTTAAGGAAAAAACTAGCCTAAAATCACACTGCTTACGACAAATCTTCAAGTAAAAGTGTGGATCTGTAAGCAGCATAATTCAAGACTATATTGAAAGAGAATATGTTTTGTTTTTCGTATTGGTAAACAAGCTGACGAGGGATACTCCATAAGTACAATTAGAATCATAACATTTTCTATTACAGCCCACCGTTTGACAAACCAAAAAAATAAGATTGTTTGATTTTATTATCTGTTCACGTAAACACATTTAGGTTTGAATTCTAACAAACTACTTCTCACAGCATTTGACAGCTCCCAACCATTACAGTAGACTATCATGAATACAACAGATGACTTTCTTCTAAGCAACGCTACAGACTTCCGAGATCAAGAACAAATTGTGGGATTTCAACCCCAAATTGTTAAACCAGGTACCCAGCGCCTAAACGCACCTCCGTTTCAACTATTTCTGTAATACTTTTCCAGTTTAAACTGAGGTGAAACAAAAAATGTTGTCGTTATCGTTGTTCTTCTTATATGTTATGTTTATCGCCATAAAGATTAAATCTGACAATCCAAGCATCAGCCCTTTATCACAGCAGACAGTTTAACTTACACTATGAAGTCTATTATATTTTATCGCCAAGTGCCAAATGATCTCGACTTGACAGCTCTGCCGTCAGTATCCAGAGCGCGCAATTCAATACCTCTTCTTACGAAATATTTATGCTGCTTTTGTTTGCTTTGGAGATGGAAAGAACCGCATAACTGCTCAACACCATTACCGCTTCAGGGTGTCTGATGAGTTTTTTTGTTTTTGTGAGATATTTTCCCGCTGTGACGGGCATGTAAACAAGAGCTTTCTTAACCTACCGCGCCCTTACAGTACAGTTTGATCTTGCCCTCAGGAGTACGCACAACCACTGACATTCTTTTGCGGGTGCTACAGACCAGGAAAAAAACCAGAATTTTCATTAAAATTGACGAGACAAACTACAGCTCACCCGCATATCTATTACTACAAACCGGGAAGCCTTGCCTTTAGAAGCATCTAATGTAAATCATTTCATTTACAATTACATGTATGTCTGCACTGCGATGTGAGCGAGTAATTTTCAAGGACACCGTCAACCAGTTGCCTGTACACCTGAATATAGTTCCTAAGGTCGTATTCTGATTGCGCAAATTACATTATTATTCCGTACCTGCACCATGGCACTGATAATGAACTAAACGTTTTTCTCTCGATTACATTAACTATTTATATTAGTAAGTAAGGAAAAAGAATGTATCTTGGTATAAACTACCTGTGCTATAATCACACACGTATGTTAATCTAATGTAAGTCACAAATGTTCACACCAACAACTGCTTCTCGGGTAACTCGGTTTCTCCCATGACTCTTGATAAACATTAATAAAACATAACATAAAACTTAAATCGACTACAAAATCAGACGTTACACGTTTGACAAAGACAACGACAACGAGAAACGCACATTACCAGTTACAAAAACTTGAAAAACGGTTTAAAATTGAAGCTTTACAAATCTATGTTTAGGTATGCATACCAATCATTATTTGTGGAATGCGTTATGTTTTTACCAATGAGGAACACATTAACTTGCAAAGTATGCCTTGTTCTATAGATTATTTATGGTATGCAACGAGTGTGTGGTAAACATACTATTGAGGAATGTACAAGTGCAGTTTGCAAGCAAGTTGATTGGGAAACATAAAACATGCACACAATGAAAAACACGGACGCTCACTCACCATTTCCACATCATAAACACCACTCCATTAACTACAAATGTCAAGACATATATGGTGGTAGCAGTAGCATTGGTCTTGTTAGACTGTCGTGTTGGCAGTTATGATGGTGCTGACAGTGAACGATGGTGGATGGTGGCCAAAAAAGTTGAATCATGGTAAAAGGCGGACATTTTTCATTTTTATACATGTCCAAGTTCCATAATTTACAAAGTAACTTGCTTACCAATGTTAATTTCGGTACTAGATAGTGTTTGTACAACACAATGGACATAGCATACCTTACCAACATTCCGTGCATTTCACAACTATTTCATTAGTATGCACAGCACACATTCCACCATTGCCTGTCGGGTATTACTACTACGGTTAACAAATACGTACATTTTTTACACACGGTAGATAAAAATTTAAAGGGTCTTTTGATACATTGTTTAAAACAATAGTGGTAGTTATAGTTTACATACCAGCACTTCTACTAACCTGTTAAACTCCAGCACATTGAGAATTTCATAAACCTCTTCTTTCCCCATCTGTAAAACAAAAACACACAACATAAACAATTATAATTTTTAATGACAAATAAATAACCTCACGGATTTCCCAAACCTTTTGTAGCTTATCAAGTCAGTACCTTACCCCAATCTAACTGGCTAAAGGCAGAAACTACTTTCCCCTATCGCTATTTTAAAATTTTAGTCGAGTGAAGAATATCAGCGACGTTTTTCATTCAGATATTCGAGTTTGAAATTCATGCAGTATGCACCAAGCAAAAGGCAATAATAAGAAGCGCACCAGAAACGTTCATTCCAAAAAGACCGAGTCTCAACTAAACTGAGTGTGAACGACCTCACAAATCCCTTTTATAAAAGAAACTCCTGTTAAAAACTTCTCAAACTTATCTGGAAATTCTTTGTTACAAAATACTGTGGTGGCAATAACAATGACATAAACAAGTTTACAAAGTAGTTACTGTTTTAAGTAAGAAGTTTCTACCTTCTTATCTTTCATACCGCATGAAAGATTTTTGTCCACTATTATATAAAAGGTTCTTTCTAATCATTTCAACCGACTATTTGGAACTGATTGCAGCAAGTCATTTTTCATTTTTCAAAAAAGAACTAAAAAAATATAAAAAAAATAAAAAGAACCCACAATGAAGACAAGCTTTGGTATTGCTAGACACACACTTTTCCCCAATGCCTTCCCCTAAAACACTCACTCATAACCCTGATCCTCACAAATGATTAGAGGAGATCTTAAGTACTACACAAAAGTTCTGCAAAACTTAGCAAAGACTTACTCTTCCGAAACGCCACACTCACCGCATTGATGATAACAGACGTTGGTGTTCTGACATTAAATGAGAAGCCAAGTTTCTTGGCTGCCTTGACAAGTGCACCTTCATCTGGCGATGCCGCCTGGTAGATGATCTTCTCTGGGTTACTAGGGTCCCTCTCGGGTACAACAGTGTGGCAAACGGACAGTAGCGTCAAGAACTCTCGAATCACCGAGGCAGTTGACTAGTAATGAGGGAAACATACTGTGAGCATCAATAAAATAAATGTTGTACAACTCACGAGAGTTGGATTTCTTAACTAAAACAAGGTAAGCGTTCGTTTCGATTTTGGTATGCAAGATTCTATTTTTTTCTTTATTCTTTTCTGGATTTTTTCCATTCCATTGCAACAGACATCTTAGTCTCTAAATATAATGGAAAACGAAATGTATGAGATTCCAATGTGTACGTAATGAAAAGAACACACTTCAAGCTGTTACGGGTTTAACACAAAGTAACTTTTACGTTCTTCATAAGACTTTCCGGGAATGAATTCTTTTTTTAATTTCTTAACCTTTTCAAGATTTTCCAAACTCAGCACAAACCATATTTACTTGATTTTATTTGGCTGCATGGTTACGCCCACCACTTACAAGCTGGAGCTTTATACTTTTTTCGCAGTCAAATTTGTTGGGATACAAAGCTGCCACACATCAGCTAACTATCAAGCCAATGCTGAATTGCATCTCGCGTTACACCCTTGCAATTAATACTGCTTCTTTACTGCTCAACACAAGGAGGTCTCCAGTCATTTTGTTAGAGACTACATGTACATGTATGCATGCACATGAGCTAACACGGTTTATTTTGTGGTAGCTTGTAATATTTGAAAATATGCTGTAAGAAAACTCACGTGATGTTCCCGGAGGTTGTCCAGCAAAGCTGGGTCGGTGAACTCATCCCCGTCACCACTGCAAGTTTAGCAATAAAGAAAATAAGGGCTGTTATAATCTGCACCTTTTTCCTATGAGCACATACTTCAACACTTGAATTGCCAAACTACAACATCAAACTAGATTGGCACCAGCTTAAAAGACTGCCATGCATTTGTAAAGTTCATCAACTGTATATTGATTCCAAAACAGCACTTAAAATACGTAACTATTAAAACTACAACTATTAGAATGAAACATAGTGCAAACTTGGAAAACTAAAGCACATTTTGTCAAAACTGTAAATACACATCTGCACATTTGTACAACAAGGCAACTCACCTTATTTCATGAGCGTATGTTTGACTGTATTTGGACAATATTAACAAATTACGACTTGTCTCAAATAATCGTTTACTTACCCATACGATAGTCCTCCCACAGAGCACTTCCTGAAATCCATGATGTTGCACGTCAGTGTTCCAGTCTTATCAGAGAAAATGTAATTTACCTAACGTCGCAAAGAAACAATAGAAAGGAACATCACTGATTCATTAAGGACTTGGTACACTGCACAAGTACAATGTCACAACAAAATGTCAAAGGACAACCCTATACAGGTACATGAGAACACTATCGTGCTGAGCAGTTTAGATTGTTTTCTTTTTCAGGGTTCCTACATTTAACTCAACGTGAAATTCGAGTACTTTTCAAACAATAGAGGATCTTCTCTCACAAACTCAAGGGAACTTTACAGCAAATAAAGCTTTAATTTTTATGCTTTTTTCTTAAACTCTCAAATTCTTAACAGTCTAGTGCTGCAACCCATCAATTAATTCAAGAACTTTCAAGGACCTCCACTCATTTTCAAGGACTTTCCATGCCAAGATACATTTTCCATGTTCAAAAACTTTTCCTAGCTTTTCAAGGTCAGTGGAAACCCTTCTTTTTAACAAAGGTCGTTTAAAGTTTCCGAGAGAATCTATGTACAGTTACTCTTAGTACTTGAATGACATCTCTTCTTGAACCCCTACCTGACCCAGTTCTTCATTCAAGTTTGATGTTCTGGCCATAGCTGGGGTATCAGTGTCATCATGATAAATATCAATATCCTGTCACATTAAAACAAGTACAAAAATGAGTAAAAGAAGCAGCGCCAATGTTTGCGAAGAGAAAATCGTGGTTACTACCAACATCTTAGCATCACACTGAAATTCTCCACAAACTCGGCCTGTAACTAGTTGATGAGCTCTGGTGTCTAAAATGCGTGAGAAAATTGATTGTCACTACAGGCACTAACAAACTGCATTTTTTGTATAAATGTTTACCTCAAAAGTGAAAGATAAATAGACACAGAACTTTTTTTCTAAATAATGTGATTTTAGGCACAAGATCAATCACATGCCTCAGACTATCTACATGCATAATATCGCACTCGGGTCTCTTGCGTGATGCTTGTTTATGCTTAAAACTGTTTGTCATTCATTCCTAGCTAACAGGCAAAAATGCTGTGTGTACAAAAACATTTAACTTACAAAATGTATGTGTTGATTTTTAAATCAAAATTAAAAACATTAAAATGTTGACACTTGAAATCTGCAGATTTCTAAACTGCTTGTTAATTAAGGGCACTAAGTTCGCCCCTGCCCACAAAAAACTCTAAAAACAGTAAATATATAAAGTTAATTTTTGTTGTATATACTTACCATATTGATAAATATAGCTTGGATAAACTTGACAACCTGAAATTGTGAGAAAAACTAACGTTTCAAACGTTCCACTGGGACTTCAGAAAACATCAAAATGTAATTATTGTACAAATAGATTATACCGTTATAGTAAGCGTAAGGGCAAAAAATAAGAAACTGAACAAACCATAAAAGCTTTTGCTGAAAATACGTATGAGAGTAAATTGATAGACAGTATGCCATGCAGCGAACGCAAAGGAAACAAAATCTAGAAAATATCACAAAGTTAATACTGATTTTGTTTAGGAGAGAACTGATGAGGAAAACGAAGATGGAGACAGTGATGATGACGATGATTGATAGTCCAGTTTTTCTGCATTTTGGTTGAGTTGAGTTTGAGAGTTAGGGGAAGGAATTGAAGATGACGACGACGACGATAATGATGATGATAACAATGATGCTCCAGGTACTTCAACAACCAATCGACAACCCACCTCTAGTGTTACTGTCAAGCTGATGGGAATCAGATTGTTGTACAGAATGATGAATGTTAGAAAAGTGAGTCCATAGTTTTGTGGTCCCTCCTCTGCAATAAACAACAAAACACTGCTTCAGGAAAAGGTCTTTTATATACCAAAAAAATTCAAGCTCAGTTTGCTTTACGAAAAATTCACCTTTAAATACTTTATTTCTCTTTTTATTTCTCAGATATTTTAACAGGAAACCTAATTAGCAGAGCTAGTTTAAATAGAGTCCTGTTGTTTAAATAGAGTCCTGTGGATCTTTAATCTTTAGTTTATATTTTCCTAAACCAAGTTTAACAACTTATTACAAAGATCCTAAGCATAGATTTCTCATGGGATTCGTTGCATCCATACCTGCCAATATTTGGATAACACAAATCAGGACACTTTCATCGTTGACCTAACCTTCTCTATCTAGTACTGTATCCAACACTGCATGAGAGACGAACCATTGGAAAAATGCTTGGGGGAGGGGATTAGGAACTTTTGCTTGCACGATCTGGTTTGCAAGCATTTTTTGACAGAAATTGGAATTTTCATTTTGGCGTTCATTCCGTGCAGGAACTATTTTTCAAGTCTATTTTAATACCTTGCATAATTTTTTTGTCAACCATCTCCACCTTTTCCATCCCTTTTCTAATGATCAATCTCTAATACATTTGAGTAACATACAACCACATACTTTTACTTGTTGTTCTATCTATCTGCTATTTGGTGATTAGTATATCCCTATAACTTATCAAAAGTAATTAATTATAGTTATTACTCTTAATATTCATTATTAGTTTTATACCTTTGTACCCCAAATACCAGTGAGTATCCTGGTGTTTCTCAGTCCAGATGTAGAAGCCAATGGTGCTGAACAGAGCCAGAACCATCAGCAAACCGAACAGGAAGAGGATCTGTATGTTAGTGGTCTGGTCCATGTATGACCTCTTGATGGGAGCCGCAGTGGAATTCTGCACAATTCAAGGTCCCAAAGAAACAATAACTATCTATTACACGTTTGTAGAGAATTACAACAAAATAATTCGATAAAAGTACTCTTTGAAGGAAGTTAGATAACTATTTTTGAGGATCATCCCTTTTGCAGACGCATCACTTTCTTAAAAGTCGTCACACAGGTGAACCTTTTTGTAAAACTGCATTAATGGTACAATATTTTGCACCACAATTGATATATTTATGTTTTTGTTGTCTCTTTCTTTTGTTTGTTGGCCATGTCCACGCACAAAACACAAAAGTTTTGATATGCAAATGAGCAATTAACCAGCAGAAACATTTGGGTTCACACGCAAAACAAAACAAAGTGCGCAGTAACGGTTAGTTCAACATAAAACAAAGTAGCTTTGCTTATTCCCTTTGAATGTGTTGAGCTTCCAAACCAATTAAATCGAACAACTGTGTTTGCACAATCTAGAAGAAAGTCAAAGTCCACTGTGCATTGCAATCTCTTAACATGATCGTAATGCGATGTGTGTATGAAAGTAACTGAATGATCAGTTATACTGCTCTTTCACACAACAACTGCAAGTAAGGGTTTCCTTGTCTAAGACACAAACAACAGTTTCTTTCAGATCAAAGCACAATACTTGCCTGCATTAACTTGGAGTCATGGCCAGTGTACACAACCAGACCTGAACGATCAACAAAAATACGTGCAAAGTTACACTACATGCAAAGCAACAGTAGTGCAACAGTGGCGGATCCAAGGGGGGGGCATGGGGGGCCCGTGCCCCCCCCCTTTCAGATGGACAAAAAATTAATATCAGTGCCGAATTATTATTTTTTGAATAAAAACTAACTCTCGAT